>JAZFNS010020006.1:27288361-27301646 GCA_037127165.1 Alloteropsis angusta | reverse complement strand
CGGCGTTTTATTCCCTGCCGCCAAACCATTCGGCGGTTGGGTGACAGAAGTGCAAAATCTGTCACTCAACCTCTATTTTTGCAAAATCGTTTTTAAAAAAAATTAAAAATCCAAAAAATTCCGAGCACCCATTGATTGAGGCCCATGAGCCCAGATCGGCATCGTCGCGGTGAAGGCCCATTCTGCACGCTTCGGCACTGGAGTTGGGTGGGTCATCGTCGACGGCCGGCGGGATTCGTCTTCGTCCTGGATCTGCCGCCCGGTGGTAGCTCGCTCGCCGGCAAGCATGGCGCGGGCGGAGAAGAAGCGTGCAGCGAGCACGGCGTCGGCGGCGACGGCGACGGAGAAACCAGCCAGGTCGGTTGCCGACCGGAGGCCGCTCTACTTCGCCGCCTTGCTGGTGCTCGCTGACGCTGCGCTCGTCGCCCTCATCATCGCCTTCGTCCCGTGTCTGTAACTTCGTACTCAGAGCCTCCTTGCTCAGCTCTCCTTTCCTCTTAATTTTCGTTAAGCAGTTCTGTTGCTTCAATTTGCAGATACGAAGATCGANCTGGGACGCCTACATGTCTCAGGTACTAGGCTACTGGCACAGATTGCCGATCTCCTNTTTTTTTTTTGATCGAAAATTTGGAATTTGGGGTAAAACGGTAAAAGGTGTGATCTTTGCCGCTGCTGGTGTGTGTTTGGTGCGCTAGGTGGATGCTTTTCTGCAAGGGGAGAGGGACTACACCAAGATCGAGGGAGACACAGGACCATTGGTCTACCCAGCCGGATTTCTCTACGTCTACTCCGCCATTAAGTTCCTCACCGGCGGCCAAGTCTTCCCTGCTCAGGTCACCGCACAGATGAACCTGTTATCACCAACACGAACTCGTTTACTCTTCACTCATTATTGTTAAAGGCTTGGCTATGTTTAAGAGTGATGAATTATTGGGGGTACCTGCCTGCAGATTTTGTTTGGCGTCTTGTACATTGTCAACCTGAGCCTTGTTCTTCTGCTTTACGTCAAGACTGAAGTGGTAGGGATGCAAAACCGAGCAATTCTGATATAGATTAGTCTTCTATTTGCTCCTTAGTTTTATTCAGCAAGGATAATTTGCAAACCTGTTGATATGCTCTCATGAGGACTCATCTAGAAACAATCTTTTGTTTAGTCTAGCTAAGATAATTTACTCTAGTGTTGGCAATTGTCGTCTATAACAATCTTTCCTTTAGCTCTGCAAGGATAACAATTCAATAGTTGGTGTGCTCTTACTTATGTTGTATCTGATTCTTCCCTATCCCTCAATAATGGATGGCAGTTTCCATGGTGGGCTTTAGGTTTGCTTTGTTTGTCCAAGAGGGCTCACTCCATCTTTGTGCTCCGCCTTTTCAACGACTGCTTCGCCATGACATTGCTCCATGCTGCTATGGTTTTGATTAGTTACCACAAGTGGTACCTTGGTCTAATAGTTTTCAGGTGATCTCAACACTATGGTAGTAGATGTGGTAATATTGTATTTATCCGCTTCTTAATTGTTATAAACTGCTAATACCATTGCAAGAAAATAGCTTCTTATTACATTTAGTTGTTATCAATATTTTTTGCAGTGGAGCTGTCTCAGTTAAAATGAATGTCCTCCTTTTCGCTCCTTCTTTACTTCTACTGATGGTGAAGGTACAAATGATAACTGCACCATGCTTCGGTACTCCATTACATCTTTCTATGATGCCAATTGTTACGCTTACTATGTTGTTTGTACAGGCCATGAGCATCAAAGGAGTCTTCTTTGCCTTGTTAGGAGCGGCTGTTGTACAGGTGCGTTGTTCCTTCTTTTCTTTTCTTTTTAAGCTCATCCTGTTCCACTGTTTCCAGTTTGTCAAACGGTCTTCTTAGCACCATTTATGAATATCAGTTTGGCTATGCTCTATATTTTCATCAAGCCTGATATTACAATCTACTACTCCTGCTTCATAATTATATAATGTCAAACTGGATGCTGCTAGGTCTTTTCTAATTTCTTTCAAATCATTGTGATTTTTTTCCAATAGCGTGTCACAAGGAGTTAAATTCGAGCTAATTGTACCTTTTATATTTTAAAAATTCTGGTAATTGCACTTTACATATGGTCATTTCTAGCCTATCAGATTGCATATGTTTTTTTTTTCGAGGAAAGATTGCATATGTGATATACTGATATTATTGGTATTGACATGGAAAGGCTGATGATTGTTGGTCGTAAACTACTAGACTGTAGCTGGTTAGATGGATACAAGGTATCACACTTTGATCCTAATGATTTGCATTTCCCCGTGTATAGGTTTTGTTGGGTATGCCATTCTTGCTGTCACATCCAGTTGAGTACATCTCACGAGCATTCAACCTCGGTCGTGTCTTCATCCATTTCTGGTGTGTATATAATATTTCATGAATTTCGAACCATTTCGTCAGTACCAGTATGCCATGTGTATCACATGCCTCTGCATGTGACTTTGTTGTACTCTTGTTGCTACGCAGTGTGTTAATTGTTTTACATTTTCCAGGTCTGTTAACTTTAAATTCGTCCCAGAGAAGTTGTTTGTATCGAAAGAGCTTGCTATTGCGTTGTTGATTCTTCACCTCAATACCCTTATAGTATTTGCACATTTCAAGTGGTTGAAGTGAGTACTCAGCAAAGATCTACACTCATCTCAGTAATCCAATCTTTACTCAATTTTTCTCCAGTATATCCTATTCTTTGTAAGAATATTTTTTCATGTTACTAACTTATATTATGCTGGAGAAAAAATTTAGGATATTTTATAGCGGTTATGCTGTTGCATAACGTTCTTTTACTTTTGTTGACAGGCATGAAGGAGGCCTATTCGGTTTCTTGCATTCCAGATTTAAAGACGCCAAATCAATTCAGCAGCTTGTTTCGAGACGACCCAGTCCATCTACTCTCAGCAAAGAACGTGCGTTAGACCACAATTCTCAAACTAATCATAGTATTTTGATCTATTTTTCTTGTTTGGCTAACTGGATAGCTACAACTTGAATCCAGATATTGTAACTGTTATGTTTGTCGGCAACTTCATTGGCATTGTGTGTGCTCGATCATTACACTACCAATTCTATTCCTGGTAAGCACAGGCTCCCCTCAACATCACAAGTGTTAATGACCAGTCCTCAATAATTTAGCTGTTGTTTGTGAATGGTAGAATCCAAGTGGCTCTTTTCTGCTGTGCAGGTACTTCTATTCGCTGCCTTTTCTGTTGTGGAGAACACATTTTCCGACACCTTTGAGGTAAGGTTCCACGCCTAATGTAGATCTGTTTTTGCCTCAGTTTTTAATAGCCTTGCAACTCTTTGAACGAACCAAACACATTGATAGAAATATTTGCTTCCTTTGTATGAAGATTAAATGCATTCTTTGAAACTAAGGTGCAAACAGAGCATTCGTTCCAAGTAGTTTCCACTTGTTTTGCATTCTTATTTCACTTATTCTCTCAGGATCATTCTATTTCTCGGCGTGGAGCTCTGCTGGAACATTTACCCTTCTACCGCATATTCGTCACTGATTTTGCTAGTTTTGCACATCTCCATTTTATTGGGTATATGGTTTTCACCTACTGAGTACCCCTATATCAATAAAAGGACATGACAAAATTATCAAGAAGTTGCAAGTTAATGTGAGGTTCACATGTAAAATTGTTTGATCTTTTAAGATAGCAGTAAATCCTTTTTGTACGGATACAAGCAACATCGAAAGGCTTCTGGAAATTGTGAGATGTGTTTTGGTTTTCCAATAATCTTAGTGTTAGTTGGCCCAAGGTTTCCAGAGTAGCATCTAGACATACCAAATGTGTACCATGTACATGTGTAACTTCTTAACATAGACAAAACATAGCTACTCTTAGCTGTTACCATGCAACTATTATTATTACTGAATTGGCCCAGTATCTTGTTCTATCGTCTTACCAGTCTCCTTTAGCCACTGATGTTATACATTCATCTCTCAAATTCTTCCAGAATTTTCTCACAAAGAATACATCGAACAACCGATGTTTGTGTTATCTGTATGGATGACACATAGCAAATAACACATCCCTTTTTTGCATTAACCCCGCACCCTTTGTTCTGGAGCAACAAAGACATGCTTTTTTTTTTAAAAAAAAAAAGGAGACATAAAGCCGTCACGGTGGCATCAAATGCTTGGGTACGAAAATTAAAAGAAGCAATGAAAGATAATTGAAGAAATCTCTCGTCTCCTGGGCTGCTGTTGCTCATCAATTCCTGCTCCCAATAGATGCTTAGTTTCTACTACCTTGGCCATCAGAACCTAGTCTTCTGCCTCTTATTCATGGTCTCCATCATCTCGACCATGTCATCCAAGTTCCAATACGAGTGCAACTCTCTGCCCTTACCTTTGCTAATGCCACCGCCATTTCCCGAGCCAAGAAGCAAGTTTGGCGCAGCTGCAGCACTGGTGCCACTGCCATCATGTACTGGGATCTGAGCTGTGGTGGCATGGAGAGGATTATGCAGGGAGCTTCCTGACCTCAACATTCTGTCCGAGGTGGCAAGGAACCCTGGCGTCCCCATCGACTGGACCAGGCTGAGCAGCTCCTGGGTTTCCAGCCTGCACTGCATCCCCATCTCATCTGTGTTGGAAGGCAGCAGAGGCAGTGGCTGGAAGAAACTCCGTACCGGGTTGCTCGTGGTAGAGCGCTTGCGGAGTTCCGACGATGATGGTGGTGGTGGCTGGAAGAAGCTTTTAGCCGGGTTGCTCACAGCAGGGCACTTGCCTAGAACTGATACCGACGAACTGTGAAGGATGTTGCTATTGCTATTGTGATGCGAGCTCCAGTAGGATGGTAACGACAGCTGCTCATTTCTGCTCGGTTGGCTGCAGTGGTACTGGGCCAGTTGTTTGTGCTGGGAGTGGTTCCAATCCTTGTTGCCATTATTTGTGTGAGAAACAACATTGTAAAACTGAAACAACCATAAGCAAATTGTTAGCATAAAGATTTGTACGAAAAACAATGAGATCATAAGGTGTTTCTCAAATATTTTACACTGGATAACTGAGGAGGTAGCTGGTAGTCTAGTGTTCTGGATAACAGCGTCATGTGCTCCGAGGGGTCGAGGTTGGGTACCCTAGGAGTCCCTACCCAATCGAAAGTTTGAACAATGTGTATATGGCCGTAGCCTTCAGTCTTCAGTCATAATATTGAACAATTTGTATATGACACTGCTTAACCTCTATGGAAAGTGAATAACTACTGCACAAGTTTATAAGTCAAATGTTACCTTCTTTATGAGGTGAACCTGAAGTTGCTGGAGTCTTTGAGGTAATGGATAAAAGCTCTGGTGGTAAGTAGGCCTTAGTTACTCCATCTCGAGGCACAACTCCAGTATATATTGTCTGACTTTGAAGCAAGGAACTTGAGTCACCGTTGGATGTAGGGAGGAGGCCAAATTGATTGTAGTTTCCACTGCTTGCATTTGTGAGATTCGTGCAAGAACCACCAGTTGTTTGACCAATGGAATTTGACTCACTCATGCTGGAATGCTTTCTGTTTTGTTGGTTCAGTAGGTGTGGTGATGTCCTGCTGATCATGTCTTCAGTATTTCTTTTCTGTTAAAAGTAGACCTATAAACTTGTTTGCGATAAAACCACATATCTCATGTTTAGGTAAAAATGCTCTGAAAGCTCTCATAAAGATGCAATAATCTTCATTAGTCTGATCTGCCACATAATTGTCGTATCCTGGCCACATTATGGTTGTGTTGTGTCCTATTCACATCCTCAAATAGTCTAGTGATCAAGAGATAGCAAAGACTTCCAAAAAATGAATATCCTTTGGGGCAAAATAATATTTAAAGCAAAACCACGTGGATGACTAAATGTATCAAATCCACTTGTCACAATGGACATCAAAGAAAATAAAGGGTTGCAAACTTGGTGAGCTACAAAAGTTTGTTTTATTTCTACTAACACGATAATATACTTGATCAAATGGAACATGGTCGTCCAACCAACGCAAAAATGCATGAAAGGTGATGGACAATTTGATCACCATGAAAAATTAAAGAACGTGATGAGAAACAAGCACATGAATCTTTCACCTTTTGAAAGACAAAATAGGGTTCACATACATCTAAATTTCTCTCACCAATATGTTACACTCTACAAATTCACGCCAATCATATAAACAATAAACAGAACAAAAAGACTAATCAAAGAATACCAGTAAACCATGCTTGAGTGGTTCCTCCCTCACCATCTCGTAGAATTCACTCTTCTAGGGCTGAAAAGTTATATGGTCTAACTCGGTGCGATTCAGTGGTTTTTTGCATGTTTGATTGCACCAATGCCGACCATACTATATAGGCGGAATAGCCAAATCCGTCCCTGAACTATCACCGAAAGCTCAATTTCGTCCCTGGACTACAAAAACGGCCGTTCTCATCCTCAAACTTTCGCAGCCGGCTTAATTTCGTCCCTGAACTACGAAAACAGTTGTTTTCGTCCTCAAACTTTCACAGCCAGCTCAATTTCGTCCCTAGAGCGCCAGCTGGCTCGTCACGTCATCCGCCTAGTCAGCTATGACGAGTCTGTTGGANGCGTTCATTGCGGCTACGATGAGTCCGTCCCTGCCTGCCCTACTACTTTTCCACGCCGAGACAAGTTCAGTGATGCATCGGCACCAGCGCCGTTGTCGTCGCCATTGCATGGGTCACGCGGCTTTTAATTCGGAGGTGGGTGGCTGCATCCTATTGTGCTGCGTGATGTTAATTTCTCCGGCTTGCACAGCCGTCAGGTTTGCTGGGCTGCTACATGGTCGCCATGCTTTGAATGATTCATGCTGATGGAGCAGGGAAATGGACAGCTAGCTAGCCAGCAGACAGTAGCAGAAAGGGTTGGTCTCTGCATTCCATTTGATTGTTCACTCCGGCGCCCCACCTGCGAAGACTAGGAATGCCAGCCCCCTAATTTGCTGCATTTGATTTGATAGATGAACAAAGAAACTGCATACACACGCACGCTGTCGGTAATTCATGGGGGTAGAATCGGTAATTCACAACCATAGTTGACTGGGCGGATGATGTGGCAAGCTAGATGGCGCTGTAGGGACGAAATTGAGCCGGTTGCGAAAGTTTGAGGACGAGAACATCAGTTTTTGTAGTTTAGGGACGAAATTGAGCCGGTTGCGAAAGTCTGATGACGAGAACGACCGTTTTCGTAGTTGAGGGACGAAATTGAGCTTTCATCGATAGTTCAGGGACGTATTTGGCTATTCCGCCTACTATATACTAGGTCACCCTGCCCAACCATTGGCGTTGTTTCCATTGTAAGAATAGGGACAACCAAATATGCCGCTAGTCTTCACGGGTTCCCACGCTGGTCGATTTGTAGTTGTTTACTTATATAATTTCATCGGATAAAATAGTAGCACTTTATGTGTGGACAACTATGCAACACTTGAGTTTTCATTGGTCAAGGACGAGCTTAAAAGCTTAGATGTAGGCCATGTTTGGTACAGCGGTCCAGAGAAGCGCTCCTGCGTTTTAGTATAAATGGGAGCTGTGGGGTGAAGCGTGGCCAGAAAAAGCTGGAAAAAAAAGCGCACCGTTTGGCTGATAGTTTCAGCTTATTTTGGCCATAAGCAGAATTTCAGGCTGATAGTTTCAGCTTATTTTTGCCATAAGCAGAATTTAGGTTGTTCCAAACAGGGCCGTAGTTTGTCACGTTATAAATGTGTAAAGACTTTCAATTATGTTTTGCACCGTGTGAACATGGTGCAACATTTCTTTTATATATGAATTTGATTAGAAATACCACAAATCTTTCATGTAAAAGCTGTGATGAGATTAATTATGATCTGAACACTGGTTCATTGAGGTAGACGTCTACTTTGCTCCGGCTAGCATTTAAAAATATCATTTTTGGTTGTATAATTGATGGTAACATCTGCATTACATCGAGAGTGAGTCACCTCATGGAGGTGTTGTCTGCGTCTACACTGCATTTTTCATCTTCCTAATTTGTATCGTAGGGTTCACAAAAGATTATTGCAGGATTCGATGGTATTGACAAGCGGTTTTTCTTGCTTTTCCTATGTTTTTGTTCCTATATAATTCAACAAGCTGTGTTTATTCTATTCCAACGTTCTCTTATCCCGTGTTTCATTTGCAGTGTTTGGATGTACTCCCTCCGTCTTTGAATATAAAATATTAAAGGGTTCAAAATTTGTACTCTCAGTTAATACCTTAGAAAAAAAACTTTAATTACAGGCTCATGTCGTGCGTGTTTTAATTTGTTCTCTCAGTTAATATACTTGTCATATAATTGCTAGAAGTATGCTGTCATGTCCGTCGAACAATATAACGTGAGTAAATCTTTTGTTTTCTTTTCCTAGAGGTTGCAAAGTCAAATCGATACAAGTATAAAATGGTTGACTCACAATCCAATTCATCCATCCAATTCCAAGCAGTCAGAGAACAATCTGGCCCCATCTCGCTCGCCTCGCATCTCCGGATCACCTGCCCTCAGTCCTCACCACAATTCGTGACTTGTGCCCCACCTCCGCGTAGGCAGAAAACAAGGCATCGTGTTTGAGATTTTGAGATGGAGTGCTCGACCTCTCAAGGAAGAGAATTCAGAACAAAGATTGTGGTGATATGGAAAACATATTAAGGCGGAAGTACAATCGTAAACTTTTTGGTTGAGTGCACAACATACAACAGTCATTCCACATTTTTCTTGTGTCTTAATCGAGGGACCAACACTCCAATACACCAGGGGGAAATATGATTTGGCACCAAGATAGTACATTGCAAGATTCCAGAATCTCTTTTCTGATTTTAAATTTCAGCAAGGAATGTGCCAACAAATGTTATTGATATGCTAGTGTTTAGCTACATAATCAATCGGCTTTGGAAGAAACAAAAATGGAAAATTCAGAATACAGTCAGCTATCTTTTGGAAGAATTGTGTATATAACTCATCACATGTACACTTCTGTCCGCACTGCATGTAGAACGAAAGCACCTGAAATAAAGAAAATGCTGGATTGTAAGCAATCCACGAGGAAGCAATATACTGCAGTTTGTTAGATGCATGACTAAACTCAGACAATGCAGCCTGCTTTGCTACCACTGACATGCTTGATGAGCATATTAAGTACAGAGCTAGCGCAATGGGATTATATCAGTTAATCACCTGAGTTTTGCGCATCCAGGGCTGTAATTGTTGCTACTTGATAATGTCGGTACACAAAAAATGTATAACCACAATTGGCTGCATGGTTTGACTATGAATCTAGCTAGCATCTTGGCTGTTCCAGGCATTTTTGAAAGAAACGATTTCCCTGCATCAGGATTAAACTAATAAATAAGCCAGAAGACAGAGCAATAACTATATCGCTCGACAGTAGGTTGAAGAACCTTTCTTCGCACCTTAAATGCAAAACCAATTTCTGAAATGTCAATCTGAAGCGTCACTCTCCTAAGCTTATCTTCCTTGGATTGCCCTAGCTTCATGAATCCCTACATTGGAAACTCCATCAAACACTAAACATTTGGGTTTCCATTCATTTCATTCCAATGCACCAAAAAGATTGAACATATGTGCATACCTGATCACTCAAAATCATGCACATGTTAGAAAATTCAAGCATTCCAACTGCTGGGACTTGGGTTGATCTACAGATTTCGATGTATGATTTGTTCAGCTGAAAAGGGTATGTAAAGGTAGGTTAGAATTACACAAGATGAGGGGATCAAGTACACTCTTTCAATATGGCATGGAGTAACTGTTACCTCTCCTAGAGTAGTAGCCTTTTTCTTGCAATGCTGGAAAGTATTTGCCAATGCACACAGCACCATCTGCCCAACATTTCATACATAAATGGACGCAGAAATGCAGTAGACCACAACTAACCCAACAGGAGGCAGGAGCAAATAAGTAACAAAGCTCTGAAGGCTTTTAAACAATTATGAGTTGTGACCTTACCTGTTGTTGTTGGGGAAGACACAGTATGCTATCTACTACTGCTGACTTGAATGCCTTTGATAAGGCTATATCCATGTGGTCAAAGGTCACCTGTAAATAAAAATATTAGGCGCCAATACTAAAGATGATTCAGGCACCAAACAAATTCATGTCAAAGAATTTGGACAAGTAAAAAAAGCAAAGTTCATTGTAGGAACTATTATACCAGTATAAATAAATTTATACAGGTTATTTAATAGAAGATAAAAGGACAATTAGCAACATTCAAGGCTGATGATGCCCATAATTCAAACTGCTTTCAATCGAACGTTACATACCAGATTTGTGATATCATATAGATGGCATAGTGGGCCAATGACAATTTATGACAAAAGACGTCAACTCAAATTTGATTGTTATACTTAGCACTATCAATCTAGTTTTACGTTATGTCTGACTATTAACCGCTTATCAATTTCCTGATGAACTAAAAAATATCATGAGAGAAGCAGAACATACTATTCCTAGTTCTTGATCAGAGGAATCTTGCAGCCTTGCTTCAAGTACCTCCACAGCACTCCTGTAATTCACAAAACAAGAATGTTATTCTGTGATAACTCGTATTACTCAGGCATGCGACTTTAAACAATCACCATTGACTTAACATATACAAAAAAGAATCTGAATTTGTTAGCACATGCATCAACAAGATTTAGAATTCCTTATATTAGGTTTAAAAACAATGTTGTGCCCAACCTTTTTATTGCTCTATTAGTGAAGCTATATTTTGCAGAGAATATCATAGTTTCGTGAAAAACAAAGTGATTTACCTGCAAACTCCTAGAGCCTTTCTCATGTCACCAGTGGCTGCTGCAACTTTCTGATAAAAATATAAAATATAGTTCAGCAAAACATTAGAAAATGAACATAGACGAAAATACTGAGTACAGTATTATGTTTCTGTCAATGAAACTTATAATGCAAACATAGCTGGAAAGAATGCACTTACTCGAGCACAAAACTCCAGGGCCAGTGGTTCGAAAACATCATACTCGAGAACCTGTGTTAGTGGCATTAAAAGACATGAACAGAAAGCAATTGAATGTTTTAAGTAGTTGGAGATAGATGCATAAGAGTTTGAATTGGCAACATGACAAGATATTTACCTTTAGTCTATGCTTAATTATGTCAGATATTTGATCCTTGGAATAAGCACGGAAAGTTACAACAAGAGGTTTGCCTGACAATTATAGTGGAAAAGCCAGATGAATGTTAGTTTACTGCATATCAGAAAATGCAGCATTTGACATTGTCAGCAGTGCTCACAGTTTAAGGATTCAAGCTTTGGAAGAAACCGATCTGCTAGGTCTATTGCATTTGCAATTCCTGAAAACAAGCACTATCAGTCAACAAAACTGCATTGATTGGTTCATTGGTAGGTGTAAACATCCCTCAAAACTTTCACCTATTAGTATGCATCTTGAATATGGGTAAGTCGTAAGCATGAAAAGGTCATGTAGCACAGCACGGTCTCTAGTTATTAGGTAGTCCATCTCATCGACAATGACCAACCTGGCAATAGTAGCATGCAATTCAGATGACAGGATCAACGCAGCAAGAAAACCACAATTGTCACAGTGGATACAAGCAGGTATTACATCATTCTTCTTGGAGCTGATTCCTTGTTGGAAAACATGCTCTGAAGTTGCTGAAGTGGTGACAGTTTGTCGCTTCCCTTCTTACGTTTCTGAAATTGTCCTAGTATCTGCATTAAAAACCTCCTTCGTAACTACAATTTTTTGCCAATTTGGATAGGCATAAAGAGATCAGAGTGTATAAACCGAGTAGCAGTTAATACCTTGCTAAAAATCTCGGATGTGTTTGCTAAGTTTGTGCAATTGATTGCTAGCGAGTCAGGTGTCTCCATTCCCATCTGCATTCACACACAATTAACACCACAACACTCAAAAACTGGAAATTGCAGTGGAACCTGAGATGCTATCAAAGCCTACCTCATCTGCCCAGCACACCAAGCTCTCCTTGACCTTGTTGATAGAGAGGGTCTTCCCTGTGCCGGGACACCCACACACATACAGGCTCCCAGCCTTCTCCTGCTCGACGCACGCCTTGGAGAACTCAAACACGCGCCTCTGCTCATTGTCCCGGCAAACCAGTTCACACGACGGCACCGTCGCCACGTGCAGCGCCTCCTTGACAGCTCTCATCTGCGCGGGATCTGCGTGGCACACACGACCAATTCGCCATCAGGGCCGCAGCACAAAGCGTACACATTGGTCGGCTAAAAAAAAATGGAAATTGAGAGGGTGCTTGCCTCGGGGATCCCACTTGGGCTTCTCTGCCGCGACAAGGTCGCCGTAGAGCCGCTTCCTCGAGGACTTGGGCGACGCCGACAGCAGCAGCTGCTTCGGCGCGCAGACCTGAAAGACCGAGCAGTTAGCGTGCATTGCCAGCGTGGAAACAGCAACGGAGACACAGCAGAGCAGAGCGTTGGATCTCACTCACGGTTCCGGCGCCGGCGCCGTCGCCGGCGTGCGGGGATCGGTGAGGGGAGGTGTGCCGCGACGCGCCCGCTGGTGACTCCCCGGCGGCGCAGCCTGGCGTCGTCAGCCGTCGCTTGACGCCGCGCGGCGTGCTCGCCGCCGCGGCAGGGGACTGGGTGGCAGCCGGGGACTGGGTGGCGGCTTGCTCGCTCGCCGTGGCGCTGCGGAGAGTCGGCATTGCTGCTGCTGCTGCTGCTGCTTGGCGGGACTAGGAATCAGCGGTTACGCAGCAGATGTGGGTGGGGGATTGGATTGGGAAGGAATGGGCGGGAGCGGGCGGATGGATGGCCGAGGGGAGGGAGGGAGACGGGAAGAAAAGCGCGGGGCTTGGAGGGGCGCGACCGCGCGCAGAGCGCGAAGTGTTTTCGGGTTCGCGCGGGAACGTGCGACACGAGCTCTTCTTCTCCAACAGCCCAGCACGAGCAGGTTGCACGTGCCGGCGGTTCGTCGCCGACGGGAGGAGGCCGGCGGCTGGCGGATGGGCCGCCTGTGTGGGATGGGCCTTGGGAGGGCTGGGCTGCTGGCTGGATAGGACGAGTGGGCCGGTGCGGGATGGGCCGTATCGGGAAATCGCTTAGATACGTGGTCGGCCCATATATGGAATATGGTTTGGTTTTGCTCTCTATTTTCTCGATACTCGAAGGAGGCGAATTATCATGTGATGATAGTTGAGTTGCCACGTGTACGCGCAGTCCAAATGCAATTGTAATGGAAACAAACCGATGTAGGGACTTTCGGTCTTTTTTTTACCGTTTTGAATGTACG
>JAZFNS010020006.1:25538564-25556184 GCA_037127165.1 Alloteropsis angusta | reverse complement strand
TGAGAAAAAAAATAAATATCTGTATTCGTATTCGTGCATATCCGTTCGTATCCGNGCAGGGCCGAGCACTTCTCGCTCCCCATAGCCGAGCTGCCGCAATACTCTTTTCTGCGCCTCCGTGGTCCCCTGCCCTGGTGGGCATGGGTCAGAGCCGGCAATCCGACGGCTGCGCCGAGGCAGGGACATAGGGGGAATCACCTTCTGCCTCTTCTGGATCACCGGATTTGGGATCAACTTATCCATAGGCTTGCAAAGAGCACCGAGCTTCCTGATCGGAGTGGCCATCCCAGCGTTGTCCTGAGGCGTCGTTTCCGGAGGCAACGAGGACGTCGCGCGCCGCCGCTGCCTGGAGTAGACGATGGAAGAGGCGTGAATGCCCTCGTGTTGCGCAGCGCCGGGCATGCCCGGCCGCCCTTGAACGAGGGCCGAACACAGACCGGGGGCGGCGCCGCTAGATTTTCATGTATTCCTTTTTACTATACATTCTTTTTAACAAACTTACAGTTTTGAAATCTTAGTTCTGATTGAAACTAGTCTTGAAAATGAGCCTGTATAGATCATTTCGAAATATGAGCCTAGATACATGAATAAAAAATGAGGGACTCACACAAAGCAATTAGAAGGATGCTCTTGTAGAAAAATAGATTAAACATTAGCTTATTCTTTTTCCTTTTGGCAACATATCTAGTATAGAACACCCTGATTTTTCCCCTTTCAGTTTCTCAATAATGCAATGATGCATTGTTTCTAGTCTATACTGGAATACTATATGTACTCCTGTATTATTTCGGACAGCTGGTTGAGCAAATGTGTTAATAAAGTTCTTTGATAGAAAATAGTGATAGATGTGGTATTTGGGTGCAAAATGCTTTGCTCAAGCCAAACAAAAAGAAAAAGAAAAAAAAAGAAATAAAGATATCAAAGTTACCACATCACTCAAAATTAATGACTCAAAGATAAGTGTTTGAGCTTATTGTGTCATATTATGCTTGGATTTTTAAAAGTTTGTTTTGTTGGAAATGCTGCACTCGCCTTTTATTTGGGGGGTGGGGGGTGGTACTACATGTTGTTCGAATGCTCATCATATGCAGTCTATTATTGGAAATACCATAGTGCTTAAGTTTGTTTAATGCTAATATTCAGTACATATGACATAACAGAAATGTATAGATATGTATCCTAAGGGTGCATTCCTCGGCAAGGTCTACAGCAGGCGCAATCGGAAACATGGTAGCGGGCCAACCCAATCATCGGGTTCCAAACAACACTAAATTACAAAAGATAAACATCGTGGACATATTTTATTAGTGGTTTGTTACTATGTTCCAATATTAACTCTATTTGGTTTACTTGGCATACCTGTTGGGTACTTGTACATAGGAAAATTTGAGATTGGTCCACAGAAGAGAAAATAAGTTAGCCTCTTGTATAGGATGAAGTGCGTATTTGGCCATCCAACCGTCGAAGTTCGATTTTGGCTATCAAACTCTGAAACGTACAAGATACACCCTCTAAGTGTTAGTATTGTGTACTTTCCACCCCTAAGCTGGTTCTATGAGTGGTTTCTCCATGTTGGGAGCCATAGCATTGTGTATTTTGTCTACATATCAGCTCACACTTAACAGTGGTAGAAAATGAATTTAGAAAGAGTAATGGCCCACAAGTCAGCCTCACCAGTCATCTTCCTCTAATGTTCTCAATTGTCAATCCCTTTGGATCATGTGTCAAAGCTTCACCCTCCGCCTATAGTGCATTCGTGCGGTGTGTGGCTGCCATCGTGGAAGCAAGCTCTCAACGTCTTTCTTTGTGAGTAGCGTCAGCACTCTCTGTTTTCTTATTCGGCTAGCTCTTCCACTACCACACCGCCCCCTCGAGCACCCATCCACATCTCCATCTAAACCCAGGCTCTCAATGTCGTTTTGTATGGAAGGTCAAAGCGAAGCCATCGTTTAGGCTCCATTCGCATCGTCGATTTGCTTAAATTTCCCTAGAACCATAGGCTTAATTTCTAGGCCTTCTTTCTGAACACTTTGATATTCCTTTATGAACCCATGCCCTTACTCCCTAGAAGTCAAGCGTCTGCTGGAGCCATTTACTCCATAGTCATTTTATGGTTATGGACCATAGTTATCTTGATGTCTACTACATCTTCCCTCTTTTAGCAATCCTCCTCTAACCAAGGTAGCATATGGTGTTGCAAGGCGTCATCGCATTTTTTTGCCTTTGTGGCAACGCCACTGCGGTGGCTTAGCTGATTGCGCTTCGACGCACCGGTGTCCTCAATCGTTACCGCGCTCGTGCTCTCAATGATGAACATGTCCTTTCTCTCGGCTTTGCTTTGGATTTGGCCGGCTGTGTCCATGTTATTAGCTTGTAGAAATAGAGGGTCATCTAAAAATTAGAATGACTCGTCGATTCGTAGTTTTTCAAAAGTTTTTGATGTTGAGTCGGNGTATCTAAATGGTGGGTCCATTGCCATGTGTGCATTCTAAATAAGGATGGGATGGGTTGAGGGCNCAAAGATGTTGGTTTCGATAGTTTGGGCGCTAGCGATAGTTGAATGTCCAAAATGGACTAACTATTATATATTCCTGTTGCATGTAGATGGATTGAAATGAAGTATATCCTGAGGGTTAGAGCTCTTGACGGGCATTTCAACCTGTTTACGGTCATGGAAACCTTGGTTGGTCCTCCTACCCCATGCGTGGTTAACGAGGCCACCTTAACAACCTTCTCCGTTCTATCCTTATCCAAAGTGAGGTACAGCCGTTCGCTTGAGTTGCTCAATCGTCCTATTTCCCTATGCTCATGATGCACTATGGAACCTCTAGCGTGCTAGCGGCATAGGAGCCTACCTAGTGCTAGCGGCTTCTTGCCGCACCAGAGTTCCAATATGTGGTTCCACATGTTCAATCACTTTTCTGTATCCAGCTAAAGTTTGCGCACCTTCATTCATGATTCTTGCTAACGTTGGTCGATCAATGGTGGAGAAGGTACTTGGGAAAAGAAGATAATAAGTGCACATGAATTGGTTGCAATGAAGAGGTTAGGGTATGTTACATCTAGGCTTGTAGTGGGCTAGCAAGCCAACAACCTGGCATGGACAAAATGTTTATATTTATTAATATTGGTGCCAAATCACTCTTGGATTATCACCATAAATTGGGAAGTATATGTTTTGATAGAATTGAGATAGTCTTATATTCTACTTCAATCCTTCAACTTGTGATTCTATCAGGGATGCAAGAAGGGTTGTCCACGAGCCTTTATAGGTCATTTTTTGGCGGGTCTCGCGGACAAACTCGCTTGCATGTTGCATCTCTAGATTCTATCATTGAGTCTTTGATTTGCTTTAGAATCTACGGTTCAGATAACATTTCTGAAGGCGTACTTAGGCAAATCAAAGTTACAAAGAAGTTGTACTATGAGGCCCATGCGCCAATGTCAATTTTCTCTCCAGCGTGGTATGTGCCTACAGGATCCTCTTTAGCCCTCATGGACCTTTGTGTATTGCCTCTTGAATCATATGCTCGTGCTTCATTGGCTTCTTTGCAAGCGTTGTCTATACCAAGACATCTCTTGGTCCACAACCTTCCCCTTATGTCATTGTTGTTGCATTGAGGCCTCTCATTTCATTCATGATTTGCTGAGATTGGTCCAAAGGCAAAACAAATCCGTATTGAAAGCCGGATGGATTGGAGAGAAAAGTAGAAGGTTTTAAGAGGACTGCTAAACAAAACAAACTTTTGTTACTTACCAATACCAGAACACATCATGTGTGGATGTCAACTCTGTGCAAGACACAAAAGAAAAGAATTCAATTCAAATTCAGTGAATGGCCTGAACCCCCGCTAATCGTCAAGTGGATGAAGGCACAAGAGGAATCAATACCCATCCGATTCCAAGTGGATGAAGGCACACAAGAAAATTTCAATCTAGATTCGGATTCGTTGATCTCTCGCCCTACGCTATTCACGCAAAAGGAAAACAAACAGTTGAAATTTACAAAGGAGATAACAAAGTAAGATATTCATCCAGTCCCACTGGTGGCAGTTTACTCTAAAAGAGGAGTTGGGCAAAAGTAGGACCGTTGCCTTAGTTTCGGCCTAGTTGTACCTTGGTGTTCTCCTATGTTCACTATGTAGCCCAGCCCAACAGTCGCTGGCCAGTCCAACCAAAGCTTTCTACCTTTCCATTGTTGCTTTGAGGGTGGATGCCAGAAATGGAAGAATGGGTTCAAGCAACAATGGAAAAAGTGTCAGTGGTGTTGGCATCAAGGGAGAGAAATGTAGACTGAAGGGAGATATTGTGAGAGTGTATTGTCAAAAGTGCCGGCTTGGTAAGTACAAAATTTTTAAATGTTTAATTTTCTGAGGAAGCAAAAAAAATATTGGCCATTTCATGAGCCACGGTGGCATATTCACGTTTTAGGTTTATTTAGATGGTTTATTCTAGGGAAAAAATAGCAGGATCCCCAAAGTTCAATACTTCTGTAACTGTAAGGGAGACGAAAGAAAGGTCAACAAATCTAAAGTGGTAATAAATATTGTTGTGAGCCGTGTAGAATTGTGCTTAGATTTGTTGAATTCTGCTTTTTGCAAGACCTTCCCACACTGATTTAGGTGCTTCACTTTATTCTGGAGTGAACCAGGAGTCAGTTCACAGTTTGGACACCTACATCTTGAGTTCTAGATGTCTCTGTGGGAGGGGGAAATATTACCGATGAATGCATGAGCCACACTTACAGCAGTAACAAGTGGAAAGTTGCATCATGGCAGTGGGGCCAGCGTTTAAATCTCTCTCTACGTTGAAAGATTAAATTCTTGTTGTCTATTGTGTTAAATAACATATCCAGTTAAAGATCCACTACCCCTTTTAGAGATATGATACTTGGCTGGGTAATTATGTTATAGTGGCATAGTCCTAATTGCATAGTTATTTAAGCTAACACGAATTGCAGATTCTTAAGAAGATACAGAAATCAGCTTAAAGTCTCCTTGAACTTATCTTCCTCTTTCTTGGCTGTCAAGGCGTGTGTCTCGGGTGTTTAACCATTCCTAGTTGCTGCCTAATGGGCATGTCTGCAGCCTTTGTTCATCTATCTGTAATGATCGGTTAACCACTGGTTTTCTTGCTACACTCTGTTTCTGGAATGAAGAGATGAAACTAGCTATGTTGCTAAAAAAAGGAAAAACTGAAAATGGAATGTGTCTAGATAGGAAAGTCAGTGATAGAACATATACAATATACGAGTGATATGTTTGGAAACATGGAATGCAAAGTAAATGAGTCTTAAATGAATATATTTTGTATATAGTGGTAGTAGCCAGCTAGCCGCAACATACTATATCCAGTTGGTTATAGGTCAGCATGCATGTAACAACAGATTCTCTATAGTGGTCCCAACCATACACTTGTATTGTACTTTGCCATTTTGACCATTTTACATCTCTAATGCATTATTGCTGCTTGCAGAAAATTGTTTTAGATTTGGGAAAGGACTGGAAGCTAGTCTATCATTGTGGGATGACACCACAGAAGCTCCCTGTATGTACTTGCTTGACAACATATTGAGTCCTTTACATGCTTTGTTGTTGATCTGACAAATTTTTTTATCAGGACCTTGTTGAACATAATCCATGTATAGCTGTCGAACTTCTTTCAAAGCTAATCAACTCCCCGGACATGGATGCGTATGCATCATAGCTTTGCTTTTTTCTTTGTCTTTGCAATTATTTTGTTTTTCTGCATATCATATTTCACACTTGCCTTATTGTTTGGCAGATACTTTGATGTTCTTGTCCATATGGAAATGAGCTTGCATTCAATGGAAGTAGTAAACAGGCTCACTACTGCAGTTGTTTTACCTCCAGGATTCATTCATGACTACATCTCGAACTGTATTCGATTATGTGAAGACATAAAGGTTTGCTTCTTAATCATGCTTGTCACCTTTTTCCGTAGATCAGCTTCTTTCCATAATCTAGTAACATGATTTCAACATTAGTTGTGGCCTGCTAAAAAATTATTGGATTAATCCCTCCTGTCCTCATTCGAATTCTGATTGTCCCAAGGACATAAATTTCATTTGTTATGCAAATAAAAAAAGTATTGCATGAATATCCGTCCTTGCGGTACCAGGCGCGACCAGATCAACATTTTTTTTGGCGAATAGATAGTTAAGCTCATGATGTTGTCAACAAAGAGTTGTATTGTATCACACTAATATTTTAACATCAACTTTGAATGTATGAGTACAGTCATCTATTTACTACTTCGAATGTACTGTGTCGGAGTACATCTGTTTCCTGTGTACAGTTTCCTTCCTGCACATGCTAAACTGAGGGCCCACTTTTGTCTCTGTTGGCAATGTGAATGAAAGCTGAATTTTCCTATGTTAAATGTTACGTATGGCACTCTGTTTAATTTGTAGAATATTGATAATCCTTCATCATTGACATTTTTGCAGGACAAGTATATGCAGAATAGACTAGTGAGATTAGTATGTGTTTTTCTACAGAGCCTCATTAGAAACAAGATAATAAATGGTGAGTGGATTAGTTGGCTGTTCTAATATGCACTTTTAATAGTCCTAAGCGCAATAGAGAGAATAAATATAGTGCATTCAAATCATTAAGATATCTTTAGTTATACAATATTTAGAACTTGCATTTTCTCTGCAAGCTACTCAGTTTATATTTTTATCTTAGTATTATAGTTAACATTTAACAAATTATAATATTTGGTCTGTTAGGAAAAATAATAAGCTTGCATGCAGATAGCACTTAGAGCTTTTATGAAAGTGATTGGTTCCTTTCTCATTCTAAATTTGTAATCAACTCAATGGTTGCTGAAAACCTTTGTTCAAATTCAACATGTTTAATTGCCTATTCTCTGTGTAGTTTCAGTAGGGAGGTGCCTCATGTTAGTTTTCGATTAACATATATTTGAAATTTTTTGGTTCTTTTATGGGAAGGCTGCGAAAGGAAAATTAACTGGTTTACTTATTATATGTCAAAATTTGTATTACGCTGAGTCTGTGCACAGTGAATTAAGTTCCTTTTGGAACTATGTTGGAACAGTCATAGAAGTATGGTTAGAAATCCGTGTCAGAATTTAAAATTGAGTTGTCCTTAATTACCTTTTGTTGACGAACTTACTAATGTCTGTTAAAAAAGATGGATCAAGCTGTCATTTGGGCCCTCAACTGGCCCCTTACAGAATATCTAGAACTGGTTTTCTGGGAAAACTAACTGTTCCTTGAACTGTTCTAGAAGAATTTTATTTTGCACACATTGATTTTCTTAACAACCATTGATTTATTTTGGTTATACTTATTCCTTTGTTGATTAAAACTGAAATCCCATACTGTGCAAGTGATGACATTTTTCTGGATGCTTTTTTTTTTTTTGCAGTGCAAGATCTCTTCGTGGAGGTGCAGGCATTTTGTATCGCCTTCTCGCGAATCAGAGAGGCAGCAGGGCTGTTCAGGCTCCTCAAATCTCTAGAATGAAGAGCGCTGTATGTTCTGTTGGGGGCCGGGTTCTCTAAACAAAAATTTTCCATTGTGTACATCCATGGCGGCGTTTTTTGTTGCTAAACTGCTAATGCTGCATAGGTCTGGACTTCCTAGAAAGTAGCTCTCTATTCTCTTGATGTATCAGGTCGTTAAGCTGTCCTCCCTCCATCTCATATCAGAAAGACTGGGAGAAAAAAATCGCATAGTCATTGACATGTTGGGCTCGTAGGTAGAATTAGTTTTGTTGGCAGGGTCGCGGCGTCGTGTAATGTATTTATTCATGCAACGCGGAGTTGCGGGGGCTTTCCTGTTTTCGTGTATCAGGCAGGCAAAGCAAGCCCCCAGAGTTGACTGGAATGAGGAATTGTCTGGTGAACTCAGAACAAGGTTGGACTAGTCTGTTATACAAGCTGCACTGTGCATCTTCTACTCAGTAAATTGGTGCTCGTTTGATTGAGCTCTGCTCCTGATGCTTCTATACGTTTATTCTCTTGGTACATGGACTCGAGGAGTCAAGTCTCAAGACCATACTACACACAGGTGAAGGTGAGACAGGTTAAGCAGTGATCCGAACACTGCCAGCTGATTGAGTGGTTGATTGGAATTCGGCTTCAGATCAAAGCTGTGTCCAAACCTCCTGTCCCAAATTTCAAAACAGCGATCGGACCTAAAGGCTAAAGCAGAAGGAACACATCAGCACATGAAACAATCGTGACCTTTTCTCGCAATGCTTTGCGTAACTAATGCAACAGTTGCTGGCATCCATCGGCTGCCGCTCTCGCATCACATGGGAGGCACAGGGCGAAGCGGCCGACAGTGATGCTGCCCAGTTCGCCGACATACGTCGTGCTGCTCACCGCCAAATTCTGGCTCGGCAAACTCCGACGGCGGCGAGCAGGCAGTGCTTATTCCCCTGTCTGTGTTTCACAGCACGGTGATACTCCTGCCGTTTATGCTCAAACAGATTTCGTCAACCTACCTCGACGACTGAATTTTGTGAGTGAGAAAATAGAGATGTTCTTCCCCTCTAGCCTCGTCCTCTGAAGATGAAAATGTGTGAAAACTAAGACTTGAGACTAAGAATTTTCTGAGAGGACATCTTGCTGAAAATTGCAACTAATTTTTTGTTTCTGTCCTGGAGTAGCATATCTACTCTAGTAGCAGAGTAGCATTTCACTACAATTTTACAGTAGCAGAGTAACATGACACTAGCACATCATGTGTCGAGATCTTTTAGTAGTGCTTTGGCGTCTCGATGTGGATGCAGCATCATCGTTCAGTCCACACATGGCCCGAGTTGGGCACCAAAGAACTTGAGAGACACAACACGACTGGCTGCACGTTTCAGGATCAACAACATTCGTCAGAGCAGAAATGCTTTGTGTTCCCTGCAAAAAAGGGCAAAGGACGCATGACCGCCCACAAGTGCCCCTTGATTAGTTGCATAACACACACAACAGAACATGACCCAAACCAAATGCTTTGCTGCCATGCTTAAGACCCGGTTCAGTGCATCAGTGTGCAAGTTGATGGTATAGACTACAGGCACTTTCAGTAATAGCGACCAAAAGAAAGCTGGATTTGGTCGATCTTTATCGCTTTGTTCAGTACCTTAATCCATTATCAATTGTCGGCATGTCTCCCGTGCTGTACGTATGCTTGTACTTGCTGCTTCATGTACTAGTGTGTGCCTAGGAGAGAGGTTCTACACTTTCTCAATAAATACTGTTCTCTCTAGTAGGCCATGAAAATTTTGATATGCATAAAACTGCAAATTATTTATCAAAAGCACTAAACAAATTTACTCTACTTATATTCTATACCTTTTCTTGTTGCAGCAACCACCTTATGATAATAGGAATCTGTAGAAAAAAAATATTATGTTTCCTCCCAAATAGTGGCAATTTTTTTGAAAATCCAGTATTTGATTTTTAAACACACTTTGGAAACAAGAAACCTAACAAAAGATAACAGAATGTCATGAATTCATTCAGGATTCAGCCCAGGGAAGCTCGACAGCAAACTCTCAGTGTTACAGAAATAAGTGTTATAAACTGCTGATTTATTCTTTCTGTTGCTTCCCAAAAGCAAAGCATGGCTAACCGTCCGTAGAACCAGGCCTAATTTATTCCATCATGATGGACTTGTACGGTGCAGGATCAACAAATAGATCTTGATCTACGCCTGTAATATTTATTAAACCATGGACCCTAATGCGTGGCACATGGCCAAAATGCGGCTGCATTGGTTTGGGGGAGATAAGAATAATGAGCTAATGACCACAAATTCCCCATCTGTGCTAAAAAAATGGGTGAGGAAAAGACTGACGAACGGGACCCACATGATATTGTAGTTTTTTTTTNGAGCACCACATGATATTGTAGTTGAGCAGACATACACATGCAGGAACCCGTTATATNGCATTATTGTCAAAATACTATTTAACAATTTTACAACCAAAATTTAGGGGATGGTTCTACGATTCTAGTCAGTAGAATCGTTGTTTCAATGTGTTTTTATTTTCCTATTAATGTGATCCTACTTCAAAGTTTTCTGATCTGATTTTAAACTTGCAATTTTGACAACCTTCGATTGTATGGATAAGGCCGGGAAGAGACCATTCAAGCCATCAAACAAAATCAAGTTTGTAAATTATGGTTCTAGTGGGCAATTGCTAGAACTATCTGATGTGCATATTTTGCGGCTGCAGTCATTACTAGATTGGGTCTGTCCACAAGAAGTGTTCCCTGTTTCTTCATGTACATCTCCTTTACATGATCATTACCGACTTTATTTTCAGATTCATATTTTACTTTGCATCCTCCTCTAGTCTAATGTTCTGTGTGTGCCCCCATCCTTATTTTGTTTGAACCTACACGGCCACACCATATTGTTTTTCCCCTTCAGTTGTTGTCAGAAGCTCAAATATAATTATAATCAGCCAAGTGCATGTTTCTCATGTTCTCCAGTCGGAAGTTGAACTTAATATTCTTTACAAGTTTAACGTCATTTCTTCAAACTCAAATATTTTTCAGATATGTTTAGATCAAAATTAATTCAAATTTGTATCTAAATTTAATTTGTGAACATTTTGTTGAAAGCATATATTGATCTCAAAGAAGACTCTGTCCAATGTGTCTTCTGAAAAATGGCAAATTTTCGTTGTTAGTTGGCTGTGAACAAATGGTTAGAGGAGTTTGCTATTTTAAAATCGTAGCCATTTTCTTTGTAAGCCTGCCTAATAGCATAAGCTGACATAACACTATTACATAGTTCAACGCATCATTGGGCATAAAGATGCCAAGTACAGTTGGTCGTGCACCACAAAGCAGCCATCTCCATGTGCACAGCAGCAGCATCAGCAGAAATCTCGTTGTTAGATTTGCTTACCAGTACTTAATCACTGCTTCACTTACTTCATCACTGCTTCTCGATCCGGTGGTCGGATGTTGGGTGTTAAGTGCCTAACCTTGGATGAGAAGTGTCATCTAGTTTTGGTTCTGTGTCGAATTGTTCATATGACCGGGTGCTGGACGAACAATTGTGTAAATATCAGCATAAGTCTAAGGTCCTGGGATTGTTAGGGCTGTTAGGGGTCATTACAGGTAGGCTGCATGCCTTTGGCATGTCATGTCTTTGAAGGAATGCTCCAGCAGGAATCGCGGTTGCTCTGGTAGAATTTTGCTAAATTGTTGTGTTAGAAGTTAATTCTTATTGTGTTAATACTGCTCAGTAAGTTGATGATGATGCAAGTAATAAAGGTAAAAAAAAATGAGCTGTGCAACGTCGGATAGAAATTTATCAAACTAGAATCTTTCATGTTGAAGAAAATGTTTTTCTCCTTTTTTTTCATAATGGCCATAAAAAGGAATTATATTAGTTGGGTTGTGTAATGAGTTTTCCCCTTTTAAACAAACATATCTTTTGGTCTTGAATAGCCAACCTGGTTCTAAGGAAAACCGGAATGGTCCAACTCTTTAATTTGTATGATGTGATGTTTGAGAAAAAGAAAAGGGTCCATTTGGCCGTATGGGCAGAGAAACACATGCACAATAACCACCAGATTGCTTAGGGATCAGCCACTTTGAGTTTGTTAAACAAATTCCATTTCTTCTTGAGCCGTCCAAATTCTTCTTCAAATAATTGAAAACTTCTATTTTCAAAATAATTAAAAAAAACACCAAGATGAGCCTCGGCAAACTACAAGACACCAATAATTCACCAAATAAAACTTTCTATGCACAACTTGAGATCCAACAACGAGTATAACTGACTTGATTGAACAGCCATCCACTTGGATCGATGTAACTGACGCAACAATATTGGAACTTGCAGCCACATCAATTCCAGTCAGATGAGACCCCTAGCTGCCACACCAGTTAGGACAATCTGCTGCAGTTCTCAAGTTCCCATCCTTTGCTGTTCTATTGGATTCTTCTGGAGGTGGAATAACAGCAAAGTTGATGACTCCATTTCTAAATGGTGCAATTCTTAGTGACATACGTGTTCACCTCGTCGTTCACTCAAAGTGCAAGTGCCGTATGGACAAACTGATCACAGATATATGCTGAAACATCACCATGCAATCCTCTGCGCACTCTGGAGCAGGATGGCATCTAAACAAAGGTGGCTGGGGTTGATCTTGGTCCTGAGACAGGAGACCAAGGAGCACCCAAGAATCTAGCGGTCGCCATCCTGCCGCCACGGTCGGATCCTCTCCCTTTGTCAAGCACATGATGATAGGGTGTTGAAAAGGTTGTGCACTCAAGCAAAATAAAATAGAAACCATGCCTTGCTAAGTGCAGTGGTATTAGCTTCATTCTGGTGTGGGATTCTGGTTAGTGTCGAATAAAGTAGGGGCGGAGATGTCGTTAGGTTAATCGTGGCGGTGTTAAGTTTGGATCACGTTGATTAGGGTTGCGTTTGTCCGAGTTTAATTATGGGCTGAGTTGTCCTCCCATATGTTGTTGTTTCAGTGGAGGGGACAATCAGGGTCAACAATGGAACACTATGTTAAATGAAGAGCTTAAAGCAGAGATGGGAGTAAGGGTAATTTAATCCATATTTCATTTCCTTGACAGTGTTCGCTTATGAGGATAGGGAAAGAAAATTGTACGCGCACTGGCCTCCGATCCATGTGATGTATAAAATTTGAGGGCGACTGATGATTGTTTGGATAGTGACAGTTTGCATTCACGTTTATATGTAAAATCAGAGTGATAGCCCCCTTGTTCAAACACCAATAATTTTAGAGTTCTCAAACACCAGCAATCATGCTAGGTATTATCCCACATTTCCTTTTCTCCCTTCTCCTCCATGTTTTTTTTAATATTTCGTCATTTGTAGAGAGGGCCCTCTGCATTTGTTTCCCGGAAATCGTAATTCGGAGAGATGTTGTTCAATTGTTATTTCAACCTTGCCATTTTTTACTAGCTAGCTGAGTTCATTCTTCATTAAATTACCTGCTCTCGTCCTCGAACCCCATAGAAAAAAAAAGAACTATGTCCTGCAATGTCGTTCGCCCATACCCCATATACACACAAAAATTGAGTGCTAAAAATGTGTCTTATATTATCGCTTGGTGTCCAGATTTCTAGGCCAAATATATGCTGGATTAAATATAAAAGTTTGCCAATTAGTTGGCGCTTCACCATGTGTCGAGGGTAGACCCCTAGGTGTACCCACGATGTGGATTGGCCCAACCAGCAAGAGGCGGCCCAATCCGAGTACTATCAAGCTGGGCTGTCAGACTACAGGGCCCACTGGTCAGGAGGCCCACCAGTCGGACAAACTGGGACGATTACGACGGTGCGCGGGACAAGGAAGGACTCCGCGTATCTCGGAAGATCTCCTTGGCGCGCAGGACACGAACAAGACTACGTGATCTGCTCGGATACGCGTCAATAGAGATATAAACTACTCGGATTCTTAGGAAAAGATATCTACAATCGTTATACAATTCAATCCTTGTATTCCGGGTAGGTTACGATCTCAACCGACTTATAACTCAAGGTAACCGGACTATATAAGGTGCCTTGAGACCCCCTCCAAAACACGTTCAATCATACTCAAACCACAAACCCTAGGACAGAACTCAACTACGGAGATCTTTCAGGAACTTCATACACAACAATTCATACACCCAACACAGGACATAGGATATTACGTCACCTTGACGGCTCAAACTTGTTCAATCCTTATGTCTTGTGTTACCATCGAGATTGTGATCCTTGATCTGTTCCTCAACAAATCAACCACGTAGGCTATCCTGTATGGACTGCCGGGTCCAAACATCCAACACCATGTCAAATATATACTGAATTGTGCCAACTGGAACCTATAGTGTCAGGTTTCCTAATAATTGTTCAACCACAAATGAGAAAAGTCATGGCACCCTATCTTTGTGACGCATAACAAACGCGACCCCGGCCCATCACACGATCAAATTCAAAGAAACAAAAGAAAACACGCAGAGAAATCATTCTGTGATCGAGCGGATGTGGCTACCATTCCATATACGCATACAGCCTAACTTCCGCGTCCTGGCTATACATGAACACAAGGCAGGAGCAGCTCAGCCTCTCAATAAATCAAAAGAAAGAGCTAAAGAACCTGACCTACTTTTGAGCAGTGGATCCTGTTCACATGTCTGCAGATTTCTCATTACATTTAAACACCGCAATCGGTCCATCTGATCTATCCTATATATATCATCGTGTTGTTCTCACTCTCACAATGAAAAAGTTTTCTCTTAAAAAATGGGCATGAATGGCACCTCGATGGAGCTGAGAAGCTCCGAGTGCAAGCTATCTGGACCAGTGGATCTTGCAGCATCTTCTAATTTGTAACATCATCATCTCAGTCCACATCAACACATCGATTTGATGGGAGATCACGGATGTTTTGTGTGCGAGGTGTGCAGTGGCATGTATGATTGGCGCCAGCTCGCGCGCGGCCAACCAGGCCGTGCACGCGTGGTGGCTTCCCATTGCAAGCTATCTCGCAACTGCAGGATCGACGATGCATATGGGGCTGCTGCCCTTTGGCGAAAGCACAGCGTGTGTCGTCCATGCATGGCCGCCACATACGCCCTCGCCAATTATTCGNAGGGAATAGGCTAGGGTCAGAGATGGATTTGGATGTAAGGACATCCAAATTGTCCGTCGACTAAAACGTGAATATGAAAACAAATGAAATATCCGATTATTATCCGTAACCATAAAAGATTAACACGTCATGAAACCAACTACCCGAATGCGAATCTGCATTCAATATATTTGTTCTGTNTTTTGTATCCCATAAAAATGGACAACATTCACATTTGTTTTTGATTCATATTTGAATAAAAATATGGCCAACATTGATATCCAGATTTGATTACATTCGTATGCTATCCGAATCCATCTCAACCTAGGTTTAGGACCAACAGGGGGCTTAGATCTTGAGCCCCGATCCCGATGGAAGCTCAATGACGAAAATTGTTATGGCCACACATATATATCCTTGTGAAGGAATAGTTAGTAGATTGTTCGCTAGCCTCGTGAGGTTGTGTTGGCGTTTGGTGGCGGCTTGGCGAAGAGCGATATCATAATCATTATATATACAATGGTGTCATGCTACAGAGATACCATGAGCGAGCTAGGTTGCGATTTGTGAACCATATAGCTATTATACTACCTAGGACTACCGGCGATTTGGCCTGCCGGGCCTAGAAGGAGGTATTGGGTGGCACTGCCAGCCCTGTGGTGGGGACGATCGCCGGGCGGAGGGCCGAGCGGCGATGGCGCCGCCGACTGGGGCAGTGGGGGAATGCTGGGTGGCCGAAGCTGAAGGCGGGGGAGAGGACCTGCGTGGTGTTAGGAACGACGGGGGAAGGAGGTGAGCGGAGCGGCGAGGCGGTGGCGGCTGCTAGTGGTGGTGGAGGCGGGCGGGGTGGGTGGAAGGCCATTTAAGACGAGGAGGGAGGGAAGTGAACGCGGAGGCAGGAAGGAAGAAAGGAGGACATACCGGGGGGTAAAGCCGGTTCGGTCGCTGAAGGCGACGACGACGGCGGTGCCCGCGGCGTGTCGCACGTTCCCCTTCTACGCGACCCTCCACGGGGGTAACACGGTCCTAACAGAAATAGCATGAGAGAGCTAGGTTGCGATTTATAAACCATGTAGCTATTATATATACTACTTAGGACTACTGGGGAGAGTGTGAACTGTAGCATGGGAGCGACAGGAACATTAAGTCTTACTAGCCTGATATGTTGAATCTGAAAAATTTCAATTTCTGTTACCATATCCACATAAGGATACATATTTAAGGGCAACAATAGAGTGCCACCATATAAGAAGCATTATGGATTAGCGGTGAAGCCGGTTGTGTTGGATTTGTGAATCCCATGTTCTTGTTCATGAGAGTATGGAACTAATTGTGTTCTACTTTTTANTTGTCTTACTGTATTTTCGGGATGAACCTTTTGCACACATGTAGATGTATCACTCTTCATCGNGTAACAATACAATCATTTACATCTCCAATCACAGGCAGCAGCAGTAGCACATAGAACAGATATAAAGTGGTGACCAGCTAGCCCTCCTACGGCAGCACACATCAACATCTCTCAAGCACCTCACCCAGGCCGGCCGGAAAGGAGACGGCGAGGCGAGACGCGCCGCCGTCGCAGCAGCGCGCGCCAGCCATGAAGAAGCCCTCAACGCTCCTCCGCTCCTTCTCCTCGCGCCTACCCACGCGCCGCGCGCCGTCGCCGGCAGTGGCACCCTGGCCTCCGGTCCGGTCCGCCTACGACCGCTGGCTCGCCGCCGAGCTCGACGACCTCCGCGCCGACCCGATCGCGCCCTGTACCAGCGCCACGTGGCTCGCCCGCGCGCTCAGCGTCGCCGTCGCCGCGCAGAGGCGCCTCGTCGCGTCGTCGGACGCGGCGATCGGTGGCGGCGGCGGCGCCTGCATTGACCGGAGGACCATCGACGAGTGCGTCGAGGACACCGCGGAGCTGCTCGACGCGTGCGCCGGCCTCCGGGACCGGCTAGACGCGCTCAGGAGCTACACCACCGCGATGCGCATCGCGCTGCACTGGCTCGAGGGCCACGGCGCCGGCGGAGGCGGTTTCGGCCGCGCGGCGCGCCACCGCGGCGTTCGCGGAGTGCGAGGCCGTGGAGCGGCGGTGCGGCGCCGAGCTCGCCAAGTGCGGCTCCAACCTCCGCAAGCTCGGCGAGAGGGCGCTGCTGAGCACCAAGCACTCCACGGGCGGACACCGGTCCGACGACGAAGAGGCTCTGTCTGGCGCGCGCGCTCTGGCGCTGCTCGCCGTCGGCGCGCTGGGCGCGGCGCTGGCGTTCCGGCCGCGCCGCGCGGTGTCTGGCCTCGCCGGCCACGCTGGCGGCGGCAAGGCCGTGGCGCAGTGGGAGTGCGCGCTCCAGGAGGTGCAGAAGCGAGTCAGGGAGGAGTACGATCGCCGGCGGAAGGAGGGCGTGCCGTGCATGGCCGAGCTCGACGCCGCGGCGGCCGCCGCGCGGGCGGTGAAGTGCGCCGTGGCCGGCGGGCGGCGATGCCCAGAGACAGTTATGGCGGCGGCGAGGAGCCGCTGCGACGAGCTGGAGGATACGGTGGCGGCGTTCGAGGAGAAGGTCGGCGAGCTGCACAGAGAGTTGATAGGCGTTAGGATTGTGCTCTTGGAGTGGGCTCAGAGAGCAAGAGGGCATGAGCTGCTTAGATTAGAATGCACTCCATGGCAGTGGACACCTGCTCATTCTGAAGCATCATGTCCAAGATTTTCATGGTCTAGAAAAAGTGATGTTAACTAACAAAACCCTCTCCTCAGTCCTCACACTGCGTTTTCATCAGACGTTGAGAGCCCGTTCACTAACTGCATCATCCAGACAAGGAAATCAGGTTTCACCGTAGTTTTGCCACAATACAAGATGTGTTTGCATGTCCGGGATCAGATGCCATCTTTAGGGGAAGCCATAATGCAGGAGACAGTGTAACAAAACATTATTTAAGAAAGGCCAAATTCAAGATTTTCATTTAAATACATGGTGAAAATTTGTGCATCAAGCATTGGACTATAAGAGGGACTTTGCCCCCTCCCCCCCC
>JAZFNS010020006.1:25525222-25538213 GCA_037127165.1 Alloteropsis angusta | reverse complement strand
ATGTGTGAAATATTGAACGAGTTGATCGAGTAAGAAAGTTGTATGTTGGCAGGTCTAGTGCCATCATAATACCACTTGGACTGAGGTCTCAAAAGGGGAAGGAAGAAATAAGATGGTCAAAGGAGAAAGAGACATGGAAAACAAGAACGTGAAACAAGAGCCTTAGTAGCATCTGAGGTCCTGGGTTCGACTCCTCAAGGGAGCGAATTTTCTAGGATTTAACGGCATTGTGCTTTCAGTGGTAGGCGACGCTCCCGTCGACACCAAGGCGCCAGTGCTAACTTCGTTAATCTCAAGGATTTGCCGGCTTAGTCATCGAAGATGCTCATAGGGGTAGGGTTGCGTACGTGTGTTCATAGGGGTGATCGTGCGTGCGTTGTGAGTGTCTGAGTTGTACTATGTAATCGCAAAAAAAAAAAACAAGAAATAGCGATTGCATACTACCCCATCTCATATAAGCATATCTGAGTTTGTCATAGATCAAACTATTCTAAGGTTGACTAAGTATATAAAATAGAATCAACATCAACAGATTCATTACAAAAATACAGTTTTTCCTTTTTTGAACATGAAAGATTTTTATACTCTTCCCTGTAAATTCGATCAAATTAGGACAATTTAATTTCGAACAAACTAAGAAGTCTCAGGTCTGTCAAAAAATTCTAAATTTGATCAAATTTAGGCAATAGGGACACCCTCCCTCTGCCCCTATATTTCCCTATAATGCTCAGCTTTTATATAACGGCGTTGCCAGTTACTCATATCATTCCCCAAGGGGAAGACGGTAGACGGAAACATCTTTACGCCTTCCCTTCTTGAACACAAAAACGACACAGAACCAGCACACAATCATTTTACGCCTTCCCCGCTTGAACGCGCCTCTTCCTGCTTGACGCATTCTTTGTCTGCCTCCTGCTCCTTCAGTCAATGACGACAAAACCATTCGCTAGCTGCACAGTCGCCTCCATCAGCTCCTGCTATTACGTCTCACATGCATGGGAGGCACAGGGTCAAGGGGCCTCAACGAAATGCCGCCCAATTTACAGACAGGAGTCGTGCCCTTCACCGGCAACAGGCGGCAGGCAGGCAGCACCCATTCCCCTGTGTCCCTTGGTCAGTGATAATGCCATTTCTCATTCCTACAGTTACGGTCACAGATTCTAATCAGAGGGCGTTTAGTTGGTGAAATTTGATAAGGATGTTGTTATTGGGAAGCGTGTTTTGTGAAAGAGGCACGATTATCAGTGTGATTTTTTTGGCAACTTGCCTCATCTAAACAACCTCCAAGACAAAAGTGTAACAAAAAAACGTATTTTCCCGTTTCACTCCAAGATAAAATCTTGAAATGAAGAAAAAGAGAGTAGCAGGCACGGTTTGAATTATTTTCACTACAAGAAAAAAAACTTCTCACAAGAGGATCAATGGAGCGTTTATTCTTAATTTTTTCGCCCAAAAGTATGTCATTTGTGATGAGTTGACGACCACTTTAAATGAGATACTCCCATACCACACATGAGCTGTCCTTTGTTATTTCTTTGTGTTGTATGCAAAAACTGAAGCACGCATAGCCGGCCACCAATGGTAGTGGATCGCATTCAGAACGAAACAAAACTTAAATTTAATTGCTGTCATGCTTAGTTTGTCAATATTTAAGATCTAGTGCAGTGCATCAATGTGCAAGTTGACGCTATAGAATACGGACACTTTCAGTAACCACCAAAAGCTAGCTGGATTTGATGGATCTTAACACTTTATTCAGTGGATTAACTATCAGTTAGTATATGTCTCCATGCTGCAGGTATGGCTGGGTTGGTTATAGTACTTGCTACTACTTGCAAGAAACTTCTTGGTTTCTTGCAGTATTGAAACTTATCATGCTTGAGCATTGTTATGCACTTCAAACTGTCAATTGTTCCCTGAAAGTACAGAAGAATTCACCTAATTCATCTCATATTCCATTGTAACTATTTCTGTTTCTTCTGCTCAGAATAATTGTTTCCTGAAAGTGCGGAAGCATTCACCTAATTCATCTTGTACTCCATTGTAACTATTTCTGTTTCTTCTGTTCAGAAGAATTATTGTTTCCTGGAAGTACGGAAGAATCCACCTAATTTCATCTTATATCCTTAATAAGCTGGGTTAAGTTTAGTACCCAAAACTGAAATTTGACAAAGTGAATACTGAATATTGTACCCACTTTGATACAAGAAATCTACAAACAAAATCAAAACGACATGAACTTCTTTGGCCAAAACTGTGGCCACCCTTTGCTCGACAGCAGTTGTATTAAAACAATGAAGAAACTGAGAACGACGGAAAATATATTTTAGACTGTCACTAACTAAAATAATAAACGATGAACGGAATGATTTGAGTTGCCTCCAAAAGGCAATGCAAGATCAGCCGTCCGTAGAAGTAGGCAAAATTTTTATTTAATCATCCTTAGCTGTACGGTGCCGGATCATCATAGATCTTGATCTATGGATGCAATGGTTTTGGGAGTTAAGAATAATGGCCACGAGATTCCCATCTGCACAAAAGCTTAATGAAGACTAACAAATTAAATGGGGCCCTTGTTTCATTTTTGGTGAGCAGACATGTGGGGCACATGGAGACTGACAAGTTTGGAGTTCCATTTGTGCTCAGCACCCTCTTCCTCTCTTTGCCCTGCATCATATAATGCCTTTTTTTCCCCTTTTGTATTCCTATCAAATTCTAAATTTCCCCAATGGTGCTTGGACTCGTCTGGTCGATGTGATCCATGTTTTACAATTGGAAATTGAAAGTTACTGAAACTTAAATCTTTTAATTGAAAATTTTTGCAACACAAATTTAAAATTCATTTGTTTCAATTTGTTGAACTTCGACTTAGATGTAGTGTGTTGTCCAATCTAAAATCTGTTAAAAATCATATTGTTTGTGTAAGTTTATTGAAAGTAAATTGTATATGCCATAGTGCTCCTATTTCAAACAAAAAACAAGAGTTAAATTACTTCATTTTAGCCTACAAAACTAAACCCAACATAGAGCTAGAAGCCAGAGCCGTATCAAACAAGGTGCGCGCATATATAGCGTATATATCGGGTTTCTTAAAGGCTGCTTGCTCCTCCACGCACGAGAGGGCTCTGCCCACAGCGCTGTCTCCCGCAGGGTGCCACATGTCCCTAGATTATTTTGCAAAAAAGTCCAACTATTCTCTCAATCAATTTACAAACACATCCTTTAATTTTTCTTAAATCAAACCGTTGTCCTATCAGCTCGTTTCTCACTCTTCTCTATGCTGCCGCTAGAGAATGTTAGTGAGATCGATACGTGATATGAATGAGACTAGCATATTTTTATCTATTATTAGCCATATTTGTACATATGATGCTATAATTATGGGGCGCACAAAACGTGCTAAATGTTCTAGCTATATTAACATTGTGGGGCTGGGATACATTGTTACATCTACTTGTCTAACTATTTTTGCCATAAATTTCTTCTGAATGATATTTGGCTACTTTTATTTATGTTTGTTATTTCTTTGTATTCTTCATGACTATATTGCTCTGGCTTTTTAATTTAGTTGACATGTTTCCTATACATAGCTGAATGTTAGGTTGTTGAAATATTTGTCATGTTCCTTTCTTGTGATAACACACGCATAGTGGTTTAGGATTTAAAATTTACAGTTATGTGTGGAAATATATTGTTACCATCTATTATTAACCATACTATTTGTTTCTGATCTTGATTCACCACGTAGTTGTACACGTCGACGCCACAAAATTTTGATGCTACTTGGTTGGTTAGACACGTGCAGCGTGATTGATTTTCGGCACCGCGGATTAGCGTGGCATGTTATGGCTGAAAGCCAAATGCAACAAGGCTTGCCATTAATTTCTTTCTAATGATATTTGCATTTTTGTTAATGTGTTATTTCTTTGCATTTTTGCAGGTGTACGTGCCTCGACTTTTGAATTTAGTTAGTATGTTCTATATACATAATTTAATGTTAATATCAGTGTTAAATACTTTGAAATGTTCAACTATTTTTTCTCACGATAGAGCGCGCATAGCGCGCCTAAGGTTCTAGTATAGTTCAATGCATCATGAGAACAACTTGCCTAAAACAAAGAGAACCATTTTTTTTTNCTAGAAAAACAAAAGAAAGAGAACCTTTTCCTTTTCTTTTTCCTTCCAACAACAGCNAAAGGTGCCAAGGACAGTTGGTCGTACAGCACTACAAAGCTGCCGGCCATGCCATGCTTCATATCCATCCATGTGCGCAGCAGCAGCAGCATCTGCAGCAGAAATGTATTTGCTATTCGACTTGATCCCATGCTTACCAATTAACTAATCACTTTCACCTCGCTAATAAGCGATAGTGCGGTTGGATACTCTGCTTAGCTTAGCTTAATCACCACTTTTGTTCTCAATCCAGTGGTCGGATGTTGGGTGTTAAGAGTTAACTAGGTGTAGGCCTATGTTCATACTGGTATTTTTTTTAGTGAAAAACGTGCTTAAGCACGGTCGCTAAAAAAATATTGGTAGGGCTGTGGTTAGGGGTCACTACAGGCAGGCCGATGCCTTCGGCACATCAGGTCTACGGCAAGAATCATGTTCTGTTTTTTCTATCAGAATTCTTGTAAAATTCTTGTGCTGAAGTTGGGCATCATGATCTCACTCGAGTCTTAAGAGAGAATCAACGATGCTGGCGGAGTATAGAGATTATGAGCGCAGTTACCAATTGTTCAACTGACAGAAGAATTTTGATAGAGGAAGGATTTAAAAAGATTTTTTTGAATGTTCAGTCGATTTTATAAATCATATTTCGGTTAGCAGCTAGCCTCACCCACAAATTCATTTACAAATAGTGCCCATTTTTCTCTAAGAAATTGGAAACTATGGAAGTGCTGACGGCAGGCTTCTGAGCCTCGGAACAAATACAATAGATCAATAATTGACCAAATAAATTTTCAACGCACAACTAGTATAACCAGCTTGATTGAGCAGCCATCCACTTGGATGTAACTGACACAACAACAATGGAACTTGAAGTCACACATCAACTCCAGCATTCAAATGAGACGGCTACAGCTGCCACAGATCAGTTAGGACAATGTGCTGCAATTCTCATATTACACTCTGTTTAGTTTGGCAACTTTCACCTGCAACTTACGCATTGAAAAACGTGTCCCTCTCACAGGACACGCTTTCCAATAGCNTCCAACTTTCCAATCTAAACAAGATTGGTGAATTTTGGTGAAAAAATTGTCATTGGAAAGCGTGTTCTATGAAAGGGAACGTTTATCAGTCTAGAAACTTTTTTAGAATTTCTCCAATTTAAACACCCCGTAATCACATCCGTGCTAGCTGTTCATGTTCGATTCTTCTGGAGACTGACAAATAACGAGAAATGAAACGCCAATATCTAAATGTAGGGATTCTTTGGGACATACGTGGCCATCTCCTCACCCAAACTGGTTATGACTTCACAAACATTTTAGTGCATATATATATCTTTGCTTCTGCTGCACTCTGGAGAAAGATATATGAGACCTAGGACAGAGGTGGCTGAGGTTGATCTTGGTCCTGCACCAGGAGACAAAGGAGCACCCAAGAATCTAGCGGTCACCATCCTGCCGCCACGCTGCGATCCTCCCTATGTCAAGCACATGATAGGGTTGAAGAGGCTCAGTACATGACGCAAGCAAACGAAGTACGTGTTGAAGAGAATACGGCGGAAATGGCGTTAAGGTAACTATGATGTTGTGTTGTGTTTTTCTAACCACGTCGATTAGGGTCGTTCACTACAGCACAAAGGGTTTGTAGGCACAGGCAGATTAGATTTGTATGCACGGGTCTGGAGGCCCACTCTGTTTTTCGCAGCTAGAATGCTGTGTGAGTAGGAGCGGTCCTTTACCCGCATCTGTAAATTCTAAATTCTTCCAAATATGCACCATGCCTTCATCCGCACCTAAAAAGGGTTTCTATAGAGGCGTGCCACGGTGTCGCCCGCTTCCAAAAACCAATTAAAAAATAAAAAAAATTGTCGAGTAGTCACACCGCTGTCCTAGGGACCACGCTTTGCCGTGCTCGCTCGGCAGCCACGCCGCCGCCCTGTGAACCACACTGGGGCCGCTTCCTGCTCGGTAGCTGTTGACGTCCCTTAACTGCATATCTGTACTGTCAACATATTCATAAAATTGGATGAAATGCATTAGACTAGAGGTTAATTCTAACCAATTCCACAAGTTTTGGTGAATTTGTGCACTCAGGGGCAAAGTGGAAAAAGATGGACCGAGTTGGGCCCAGGCCCAGGTCGGCCGACCACCCCTGGTCGGCCGGTAGGGGATCTGCCCCAACACGGATTATCTTCCTTCCATGCACTGAAACACACCTGTGGAACATCATGATCGCTGATCCAAGGACGATGGAAAATCAATGGATGAGATCAACGTTAAATGGGCATCACATGGATCCATGGGCCCACAAGAGATTTTCTCGTACTCCATAGCCGTCCTACCCACCACAACCGACCTCATGGCCCACAAGGAAGCCTCCCTGACGAAACTCAGGCCGAGAGGCGCTAGAGCCAGGTTGGCCGACCTGGCCCGGTCGGCCGATCGGGTCTCGGGGCCGATCGGCCTCCCTCTTCTCCCACAGGTCAGCACCGCCATCAGGACTGCATCTCGGCCTTGGAGAAGTGAAGACGGTGTATCTGATGGTCGGCCGACCGGGTCTTGGCGCGAAACGCCCTCAGCTTCCTCGAGCTCATCCCCTACCGACCCTTGAGCCTATAAATACCTGCAAGGGGTGCTCAGAACTTCATCATCGAGCTGAAGAGAAGATCCAAGGCCAAGCCCTCCTCACATTAGAGTAGAAGTAGGGAGAGAGTGAGGGAGAGTTCGGAGTAGTCCCGACGTGTCGGCGACCCTCTCCTTCTTGTATCTTGGCGGATACGAGCCTTCGAGTAAGTATCCGGGATTCAACTGAGTATTTAATTCAGAGTTATAGTTAAGCTGAGTTCTTTATTTTGCTTGTAGGATCGTTGCTTTATCCTTAAAGTATCTTAATTTCTGATCAAGGTTAGGATATTATTTATTATCATAAGCGTTGTGCTTAGGATAGTATTTGCCCTCGTTTGCCTCGTAGCCTGACGCATTAATAGAGGTAGGCGGCAGGTGGTGACAGCCCTGTCCGTTTTTAGTAGTCCTCCACGTTCAGGTGCGGCGTAGAGCTGTAGGCGGGTCATATCCTAGTGGTCTAGGTAAATCCGATGCCCAAAGCAAGCATATAAGAATTCCCTTCACTATAATTGGTCTTAGTACTGAGTTATCCTCTCTATCCAGCCTAGTCATATAAACTCGATCGGTCTGGGTTGACTTTAGACCTTGGACAATACACTCATGTTGCTCTGGATTCGGTAACCTGGTTTACTCACGGGTGAAAGCTACTGCGATAACCCTGCGTTTGCGGAGTTTTCTGTTTGCCACCGCTGGTGTCAATAGTAGCCGCACCGGCATGGAAACCACGCTGGGGCCGCGCTCGGTCGGCTGCCACGCCGCCACCCTGCAAACCACACCGGGGCCACTCCTTGCTCGGTAATCGTGTCGCCGCACCCGCCTGGTACCTGCCGGCCGGGGACGCCGGCATGGCTGCTCCTCCAACTAGAGGATGCCTGAGCTGCGCTGCCAGCCTGCAAATCACACCGGGGCCGCTCCTCGCTCGGTAACCGCGCCGCTGCGCCGGCCTGGGGACCAGGCTGTAGTCGCGCCCGCCCGGTACCCGCCGACCATGGACACCGCCGGGGCTACTCCTTCAACTAGAGGATGCCGGGGCCACGCCCACGCTCATCCAGGAGCTGCCACACCGGCCTAGGGACCATGCTATAGCCATGCCTGCCCAGTAACCGCTGGTTGGGGAAGCTGTCAGGGCTGCTCCTCCAACCGGAGGTCGCGCCCACACTCTCCAGGCCCTCGCATACATGTGTGTGCCACGCCTCCGCCAGGGACCAAAGGTCTGCTGCCTGCCCGATGCCGCTGCTTCGCTAGCCAAGAGAGGAGGTGTGTCGAAGGGAAGAAGATAAGATAAGGGAGAAGGATAGAGAAGACATAACAGTTAAGGGAAAAGATAAAGGGAAGACACATGATGAATTTTTGAACCGGCATTGCGGTTGATTTTTTGTATGATTTGCAGGAGCGGTGCTTCCTTTTACCCGTTCTTAGAAATTTGTTTTGTAAGTGCGGTTTGTGAGATAACCCGTGCCTAGAGATTAGATGAATTTTAGGAGCATCTCTTTCCACGAGCCACTCCTGAAAATATACATTTGTAGGGGCAGCCTGCGAGATGAGCTGCATCTAAAAATCAAGCATATTTTGGCATTTTGGTCCGTGCCTGAATAAATATGATGCCGCTCCTAAAAATCTGTTTTGTAGTAGTTGTTTTTGTGTGACTTGAATTATGTGTGGGTGAGGTTTTACATAAAAAAGCTTAGATTAAGTGGAAGAGATTAATTTAAGGAGGAAATGGATTAAGATTAGCATATTTTTACCATGTGCATTATTACATAGCAATGGGTGGGGCTACACATGGCACGTTGATCTCTACGTATATGTGTAAGAACAAGGACAGTGTAGATACATCTTATCATGGCCATGAGACTGTTGTCAACAATACACTTATTGTCTCCAACATTACTTAATCATACTAGTAGTATTTAAACAAATTTGTGTCCAGACAATTCATAATATGTAGTACAAATTTGTACCACATTCATTATTACTTGGCTAAGCAACCAAAAACATCACTTCTCGATGCAGTTATGTTAACAGGTATATTTAAATAATAATTTCTTATAATACCTTCCTACATCTCTCATATGCTTATATAACTGAGTATCATATTAGGTCAATATTTATATGTGCTAAACAAAATTTCAATACACCTAACAATGATGTTACCGATGCATTTTGTGGAATCTAAATAATTTTCTTTAGATTTCTTAGATTTACCATAACTTTTTCTCACTTATTTAATTTTATATATCTATTTTTAGTTTTGTAACTTTTTATTTACATTGTGTATTTTGAGTATGTCTAACAAACAAATCAATTATTCGGTTTTCTCAGCATGCTTTTAAAAAATACTTCTAATATAGTCATGTGTTCTGATATCAATATCAATACTTTGATTGTTATTGATTTGTTTTCAATCATACTCTATGTCATCTATATCGATATACCCAATATCATTAGCATATGGCTGTACCAACTTTGATTTCAAATATAAAAAGGAAAGTAGCTAGGGTTTTTAGCATTTTCATGACTACGTTGGTTGTAGCAAGATTATATACTATCTTTGGTATTTCCTTAGTTAGGTTTAGTAGTGGCACAAAGAAGCATTGGGTCTTAGGTAATCTCGGTAGTATGTTTGTGAGATTTCGATAGTAGTATTTTGTGTGAAATATGGATCTCCATCATGTATATAGTAGCATGACATTTTCTTTTGGGCATATGAATGGAAAAATATCAAGTCACCTCTAAGATTATTTCTCGGAGTAGGCCTTTCTAGATTGTTTCTTATACTGCTTTCATCAGATACTATGGTCATGACATGTTTACTAATGAAGTTAAGTACAAAGAGATACACAAGAACTTAATACTTGTATGTAACATATATAATACATTTAAAATAGTAATTTCATTGGTTAGCTAATCTCCTAGTTTAGTTCTAGACCTATATGTTTGATGATAATTACTAGGAATTGGATCCTATCCCATCGCACACTAGCATAGATGTCCCTTGTGCCAAAGATAGAGGTCCTTGGTTCGGTCCATTTGATTTTGAGATCAAATATATATCCAGTGTTCATTGTTCTTCCTAGTCCAACTTTAATATTTTACATTGTTCATGCTTTGATTTTTGCCTTATAAATTTCTTGTAGTTTTCGTAATCTTAAAGCTGGCTTATATTTACCAATGTTTGAAGCTTTTGTTAGCTTGCTCCTCCCGTCCTGAAATACCAATTATTTTGGTTTGCCTCAGGCCCTGTTTAATTTCTCCCCAAAATTTTTTCACACATCACATAAAAAGAATATTATAGGCATAGAGTATTAAATATAGATAAAAAAATAACTTATTATTGAATGAATGGACTGTAAATCGCGACTAATCTAATGAGCCTACTTAATCCATAATTTGCAACAATGATGCTATAGTAACCATCTGCTAATGATTCATAATTACTCTATAATTACCCTCATTAGGTCCGTTTCACAATTTTCAGACGAGATCTGTAATTAGTTTTATTATTAGTTTACGTTTACTACTCCTAAATGCTAATATTCTCATCGCAAAAAGTTTTCACAAAATTTTTTCACCGAACTAAAAACCGTAAGTCATAATGCCATGAGGTCGACCAAGTTCATACATAAAACTAATAATATCTAACACATCAGATAATTAAATATGAAAATATATTTAATAATAGATCTAGTTAAACTCCTTCGATATTGCAGTTACCATTTGCATTAGTATAGACTTAGTCGGACTTTGAACATTTTTCCTATATTTCATGATGGATGGAGAATAGATGGAGATTAATCCATCACAGGCCGTGTTTGGATACCTGGTGCAAGAGTTAGTGGTAATGGTAGTTTCTTGCACCTCCAACTAACACGTAACAAACTAACACTAAGGGCCTGTTCAGTTCCCGATAGTATGCAAAATTTGTATGCGCCGGGTTGCGTGCGCAGAGAGAAAAAGTGCATTGNTGTATGCAAAAGTTTGCAAAATTGAGGGGAATTAAACAGGGCCTAACTGTGTTTGGATCCATGTGTTAGTTTGCATTGAATGCTACTTTTCCAATCATTTGATGGCACAAAAGGGGTGCATGTGGGGAGAGAGAGGGGGAAAGTGGAGTAAAGTTGGGTGAGGCCCACCAAAAGTAACACAAATACCACCTCTTGGAGAGGTTAGAATTTTTAACACTCATGTTTGGCTCAAAAATATTAGTTTTTTGTTATTTTGCTCCAAACTAACACTAACACATGTATCAAACAGGGCCACATTTAATAACAGGACGAGTCTCCGACGGTTATTTGCTACTTTGGTAGAACAACTGTGACACACAGCACACACACAGACAGGTGGACAAACTAAACAGGGGCCACATGATTGGCGCCACATTCGGTGCAGCCTTTTCGCATATATAGTTTACACACAAACCAGCAGGCATTTCTACCAAACCTGCCATGTCGCTACTCACACAAGGCACATACCGCGCGCAGCTAGCCTCCAATATTCTGTGACGCCACCGATGATCTGGGTCTCACAACTGTGACGTCCTGCCGCCACACGCACATAAAATAACCGGCCTTCCCGCACAGCTGGGAGCCTGGGGGGACACATCGGCGCATGCCGCGCAGGGGTACAGTTGACGGCCGGGCTCGGATGATTGGCGCCGTCGCCGGCCGGATCTCAGCTCTCAGCTCGCCGTGCACCCGTGGTGGCCTGCCATTGCATGGCTCGCGACAGCCGTCGGCCTCTGGCGGCCGCACAGGCTGTACCGGATGAACATGACCCCCCCCTCCGTGCATGGCCTCCACATACGCATTCCCTACGGCCTGGCCGATTATTCCCTCGATCTGGGTTTGCGAGTAGGGTGCTGGGGTAGCACGACCGCGATCCTGGTGAGCTCGGATCCCGAGATGCTGGTGCAGTGGTGGAAAATGGTAGCGTCACACGTCCTTGAGGTGTGTTGAAAGCCGCACTACGGGAAATCGTGACTTCAATTCGTAGAGTGCCTCGAACATTCGGCAAAGTCTGAAATACACTCGGCCAAAGATTTGTCGAATGTAACACTTGATAAATTAAGAGCACACGGCAACAAAAACATCAGAACTAAGGGGTCCTTTCGGTTGACACGGTTAATCTTCCGTGTTACATTGTGTATAAAATAAGTGTGGCATTCACATAATTTTGCCCACTTTTTTTGAGACAAATAATTTCGCCCACTTGTTCAACTTTGATGCTGTGATTTTCTATGCACTAATTCTTGGAAAATAGGTGTAGTTAGATAATGCTATCATTGGGTATATGGAATGGAATGAGTGCCAAATGACGTATTTTGCGCTTGATGTATAGTATGTGGTATCCTAGGAGTTTAGCCATTTTCGCCTACTACTTTGCTAGCACTTGGCTCATATCTTCAAGCACGTATATTACACAAATGTGTAATTCCTTAGGTGATAAATTTTTCGTATTACATCAAAGTCAATCACAAGGCAATGTCCTTTCAGGCATCGATGCAGTCTAAAAAGAGCAATTTGAGAACTCATTTGTATGTATAGAAAATAGCAAATCGGATTTATATATTGAAGTACGAGACAAATATATATACTTGTGGTTTTTACATTTCCATTGTAAACATCAATATTCTTATTTTTTAATATCCAATTCTATGTTTGCATAAATATTCAGAAGGATATATATATTTATATTTGAGTGTGTTGAACTTGTGAAGAATGGAATACCACTGTATAAGTATATATGTTCACTTAACAGTTAGGCAGTTAGCACAAACACACAGTGTACATTCCAATCATATACTACTCCAAAAGTCCAAGCACAAGGCCACAGGCACACATCTCCACTTGTTAAAAAAATAAAACAAAAATCACATGCAGCACAGAGAAGGGAGGCTCAGATATAAAGATCCCTGCAGCCCTCCCAGTGAAGCACACATCAACACCTCAAGCTCCCTTTCTTCTCACCAACCGCAACCAAGACGGGAGCATCGGAGCCACCACAGAGACGCGCCATGAAGATGCCTTCCACTCTCCTCCGGTCCTTCTCCTCGCGCCTCGCCACGCGGCTCGCGCCGTCGCCGGCGGTGGCCCCGTGGCCGCCGGTCCGGTCCGCCTACGACCGCTGGCTCGCCGCCGAGCTCGACGAGCTCCGCGCCGACCCGGTCGCGCCCTGCACCAGCGCCGCCTGGCTCGGCC
>JAZFNS010020006.1:25274192-25284907 GCA_037127165.1 Alloteropsis angusta | reverse complement strand
CCTTGATGGTGTAGAGGCTGGGACTTTCTGTTCCATTATTAAAAAAAAAAGACAGCAGGGACACGCCAAGTGTACGTGCTCGATCGAGTGCTAGTACTATATGTATCGAAACAGCCAAGGAAACGAAGCTTTTGACGAGTTCAACCGACGTCGGAAATTGCGTAGACCCGGTAAACAAACGGAGGAACGTGCGTAGTTGGCACCTGTTGCTGCAAGAGAAGCTCGCTGTCGGTTGCCAAGTAGGCCGCTCTGATCGCCGCCGAGACGGCGTCCTCCTCCGACGCCGACGATGCTTCGTCGTCGTGGTGCGTCGTCGTTGCTCCGGCGGCGAGCACCGCGGCGACGACGTTCTTACCGAGGCGCTCGGAGACGAAGTCCACGGCCGCGCGGCCTCCGTGCCCGTCGAACACACCGTAGAATGCCTGCGCGCGGTAGGAAGTTGGGGAATTGTTTAAGAAAGTTACTTCAGTGCTGGACAGCTGGAGTTAAAAGTTAAAACACATCGGATTTGATAATAGTGGGTATCGACTCCTGAGTTAATTACAACTGTCTCGAAACACAAGCCATTTTTGTTTATCCTAAGGTCAGATTTTAGATAAAATTTGACCAAGTGTTTCAAGGGTATTATATTAGCTAGGTGGGTGTGTACATTTGTCGTTTTGAAAGTAATAAGCACAATTAATCTAAAAAAATAACTCGCCAAAAATAATGTAAAAGAATTACATTGGACGGAACTTAGAAATAAAAGAGTGTCACGTGTTATTGTGTTTTAGGCCTTGTTTGGATCTATCTGACTAAAGTTCAGCCAGCTAAAATTTAGTTAAGGAGACTGTTTGGTTGTGTGCATTAATCAATTAAAGTTTACTCCCTCCGTTCTCAAAAGACCGGTCAATTAGAAAATTTCAAACAGATTAGTGTGGATGTAAAATGGCCAAGGCACCCCTATTTACTTAGGATAGTTGTGATTCAAAACCGCGTTGTCAATAAATACACAAGTATTGGAACAAGAAAAATAGCATCAATCAAGCATTTGATTGGCTCCATACGTTTATCTATGCATTTTTTGTTGATGTTTGAGGTTGATTTAATAAGATGGTTCTCACTACAAGCTAAATGAACACTCTTTGTAGATCACAAAATTTAAATGCTAAACGAACGTTTATTTTAGTACGGAGGAAGTAGTTGTGTGTATCCAAACAGAACCTTAGTTTATATGATGGGATCTGCTACTAAGAATGAAATCAAGAGAATCTAGTTGCTCTAAAAATCTCCAAAGAGGAAGAAACTACCAGCTGAGAGTCTCCACCATTTTTGTCAGTGGTCACCGCATACGCATCCTCCATGGCATGCCTCGGACCCGCTCGACTCGCCACACAAAATCCCTCCCCCTCCACCACCACCACGTCGGCCTCCTTCACCGGCGGCGTGCCCCAGCTCTCGCCGGCGTCATCAGCCACGGGAATAACGAGCATGGCCGGCCTCCTCATCCTCGCCCCTTCGTCTTCTTCTTCCTGCTCTCAGCTTGTTGATGCTCCACGTCGCCACCACTGACGACCAGCGGCACGGGAGGCGGCGGCGCAACAGCCACCAGCGGCGCCAGTTTCTGGACGGCGACAGGGGCAACAACCTTCCTCGGCGGCGCGAGGGGCGCGGCAGATACTAGCCCTGCCGGAGAAGCTGCCAGCGCGGTTACAGAGACAACCGGCGAGCACAAGCTTAAGGACGACGACGATGCCATGAGGGCCTTGCGGCGGAGCTCGCGGACGAGGCGCGCGAACGCGGCCACGACGGAGCACAGGAGGAACCGGCCGCGGCGTGCAGCATCTCGATCTGGGCCACCGGAGACGGAGAGGGAGATTTGCCGGTTAGGAGTGAGAGAGACGAGCGAGATGGTTGCTGCTGAGCCACGGCTAGAGCTTTGCTATAGTTTTTATACGTGAGCTAGGACGAACGGGACGGTGAGGATCAGGTAGCAGAAGGGCTGGGCTGGGTCACTGATGCTGACCGGAGACCGGATCATCTGAGGTGTGTCTATGTGCGTGTTTTTTATATTCTTACCGGGAATTTTCACTTACTCAATCCGGACGGCGCGCAGGGTACATCCAGTAGCACCGTGCCGGGTCCTGATCGATAATCTGAACAATCAGGAAATTACATACACATTTGCACTTGCGCCATCTTGTAAGGCGCCGGAGCATTATTTAGTATCTGTTTGTTTCAGCTCAAGATTATATAATCCAGTTTAAAATCTAAAAATAATCTCTTAAAAAAACAAACACTATAGCTTATATAATTTACACTTAAAATATAATTCATAAGCTGCTGAAAATATAATTTATAATCCATAAACTATTGAAAATATTCTTATTTCAGATTATATAATCCATATCCTATAATCTAGATTATATAATCCATCTTTTATAATCTAGATTATATAAACAAACAGGGCCTCCTCAAGCATTTTTCTTTGAACTAAGAAATGAACGAAATGCATATCCTTTTTGGATTTCGTAAAAAAGTTTAAAAGTACATAGCTAGGACAATTGCCAAAAAAGTCAAGGCAGTAAAGAAAATGTTATTTTAATTAATCTTTTTTTATGCTAGCTCTCTTTGTCGATACACTGTGTCAATAAATCCTATCCATGCATTCCGGTGACTACTTTTCACACTTTAAAAGTCTGCATGTGCACCAACTGCACATGGCGTTTGCATGATCCACTGAACAAATACTTTCCGGCGTAGAATTGCCGAAAGCTGTAGAGAGAATAGTTCAATTCGGGGTCGAAGAAGTCCAGGAGTGTATACTAGGCTGGGACTGCAGGGGACTGAGCCATGTTACCAACTCAAAAACAACGGCTGCACATTACACATTTGTATTTTGTATTAAGACAACGACAGATAGCATAATAAATAGAGTTGAGTAGTACGTCACTTTGATGTTCATACTGTTGGATTAATGCCAGAAACATAAGGGTATATATGTTTTCTTCTAGAGGAAACTACATCCGTTCGTGCATACAAACTCAGTAAAGTACTCGATCGTATACCACAATTTCTTAATTGATAACACATTTTCTCAAATATGTCTCAACAGACAAATGTGAATGTGCGTTGATACGGGTAAATATTGGCAATGGTTAGATAATTTGCTGTCATCAGCAAGCAAGGCAACGTCAACGCACCGTCTCTTAGCGACGACTTCACTGCTATCTTCCTATGCAATGATTTTGTTTAATCTTTTTTGTTTCAATCAAATCTTGTCCTTGGTAGTTTCATGTATATATTGATATGTGTTCTTGCCTTGTCCGGGTCCTTGACGAGAGTTCGAAAGCCCATATTTTCATAATCTTTGATGGGTTTAGTTAGAACTCTAACACGACGAGGAATCAAATATCAATGGTTAGAACTTTAGTTGGAGTTCAACAAATCAGGTAGGACCGCCGGGACCCACATGTTTGGTTGGATTGAAAAAAGAAGCAATCCTCACTTAATTAGAAATAAATAAAGATAAAAAAAATACATGAATCAGTTAGATGCACCATCAGCCCTTCAATGTATTCCATGGTGTCGTATATGTAGCTCTTCGAACTTGCCCCACGCGCCAGCTAATAAGAGGAAGCTGATCGTCAAAAGTGAAAAGCGGAAACATTGTAGCAAAACCTTTGATGAGGTAACATGAACCCTTGGGTTGGCCGCAACATCGGACGCCTCGAAAATGAAGCAATATAATCTTTTCTAGCAAATCAAAAAGTACGTTCTTCATAGGCGTAAAGTTATACAGCACAAAATATATCTAAATTTATGCACTTGAAAATTCATTTTGTGTGACTTTTCTACATGTGAGATTTGGTGTTAACGTGTTGGCTGTTAGGCCTCACGGTTCCGTGTTAAATAGGCAGGAAAAAGCCCCTGCGTGGAACTTACATCTTGTACATCAAGCAAACATCTAGCTTATCTACTAGTGTGTACAACAAAAAACAAAGGAACCATCTAGAGCCGATCCTAACAACCTGAACAATATCTGATAATCTTAACACCCTCCCTCAATCACAACTGTGGAAACAAGTTGAGATTGTGACGAAATGAAGCAAGTTGCTGCACTGCCAAAGGCTTAGTGAATCCATCAGCTACTTGATCTTTTGTACTGGTGTATCGCACATCCAGAAGCTTCTTTGCAACCTGTTCTCGAACAAAGTGAAAATCAATTTCAATGTGTTTAGTCCTTGTGTGAAATACCGGATTTGCACTAAGGTACTTTGCACCAATATTGTCGCACCAAAGTCGAGCTGTTCCAGGATGCTCAATCCCTAATTCATCAAGCACCTTTTTAACCCACATAACTTCAGCAGCTCCATTTGCTAATGCCTTGTACTCCGCTTTAGTACTTGAGCATGATACAGTGGCTTGTTTCCTTGCACTCCAGGAAACTAGATTGCTTCCAATAAACACAGCAAAGCCACATGTGCTCCTTCTATCATCCGGACACCCTGCCCAATCTGCATCAGCAAATACACTGATCATTAAAGAAGATGACCTGCTTAACTTCAATCCATAGCTCAGTGCTCCTTGTATGTATCTGACAATCCGTTTGACAGCTTCCCAGTGCACAGTGGTCGGAGAATGAAGAAACTGACAGACTTTATTGACAGCAAAAGCAATGTCTGGCCGTGTAAGCGTCAGATACTGAAGTGCTCCAACTATGCTCCGATATTGTGTTGAATCCTGAGGGCCAATTTTCTTTCCTTCTGTGACTGAAATCTTTTCTGTAGAGACCATTGGAGTACTGACTGCTTTGCATGCCTTCATGCCAACTCTCTGGATTATGTCAGCAGCATACCTCTCCTGCGACATTAGTAGCCCGTTGCTACTTCTCTTGACTTGAATTCCCAAGAAATAGTGTAGGTCTCCCAAGTCCTTCAAGGCAAAGTCTTTCTCAAGATCCTTTAGCAGTGCCGCTACAGCATCCTGAGAGGAGCTCACCACAATTATGTCATCCACATATCCGAGGAGAAACATCACATGCTTCCCTTGATTATGAGTATCAGCTTTTGACAGTTTGAATCCAAGCTGCTGCAGGTTGTGACTCAACCTGGCATACCATGCTCTTGGCGCTTGTTTGAGTCCATACAATGCTTTGTCCAACTTACAAATATACTGAGGTTTAAACTTGTCTTCATATCCTGGTGGCTGCCTCATGAACACATCTTCTTCAAGCATGCCATGAAGGAAGGCATTTTGTACATCCAATTGTCTGAGAAACCAACCTTTTGATACTGCAATTGACAGTAAGATGCGAGTTGTGGCTGCCTTGACTACTGGACTAAAAGTGTCCTCATAGTCAATTCCATACCTCTACTTGAAACCTTTAGCAACTAGCCAAGCCTTGTACCTGTCTATTGAGCAGTCCGCCTTCCTCTTGATCTTATACACCCATTTGCAATCAATAACATTTTTCCCTTGCTGATGTGGTACTAGGTGCTAGGTCCTGTTCTTGTGCAATGCTGCAATTTCTGAATCCATGGCTGCTTTCCATCTTCGATTAGTGAGCGCTACTTGCAAGCTAGCTGGTTCTTCAGAGACAGTAGCTACATGTGCATATCGAATAGTACCATCAGTATAAGATTTAGGCTTGCGTATACCGTGTTGTAGCCATGTAGCCGGACACGACACGGTTTGATCTTCAGAAGGAGGCGGCACAGACGATCTTGGATGCCCTGGCGCTGGAGCCGAAGCAGATCCGCCGTCCCCCGTGGTCAGAGCAGCGTCAGAGGGAGCCGAGGGCGCGGACGAGCGCTCGCCAGGTGGCGCCACGGGCAAGCTGTCGAGAGTCGCCAGTGCTTTTGTGGTGGAGGGAGCGCTAGGTGGCACCAGCGGAGCGGAGCGAGGCGAAGAGCTCCCACTAGCGCCAGATGTCGCTGCCGGGCTGGACGCCGGAAAGCCTGACACAGTTGCCGCATTGTCGGTGAAGCGGGGCGAAGCACGAGGAGGATTCCCGTCCGAGGTTGCAGGGAGATCATCTTGGAATGGCGCGACGTGCCGCCCACCGTCCGACGGGTGAAGGGGATGCATGAAATCACCGTCGTTTGCAGCGAAAGAGGCACTGTTTGACGCCAAATTTTCTTCTGATGCATGCCTCTTCAACGGAGAAGTAGAATCTGCAGACACGTGCTCAAGGATAGTATAAGATGGTGAAGAAAAATCAGAGTGGTCTAAAGTATGTTCATCCCCAAGTGAAGTACAAGGGTTTAGGAGGGAAGTAGGCAGCAGGGAGATCTCTCCTCTAAGCTGAGCACCAGCATTTGGATGAAGATCCGAAAAGGGATAAACACTCTCATCAAAGATAACATCACGAGATATATAAACCTGACCTTCAGACACATCAAGACACTTGAATCCTTTGTGAATGTTACTATACCCCAAAACACACAACGTTTAGAACAGAACTAAAGTTTGCAGGTGTTGTATGGGCGGAGATTCGGCCAGCAGGCACACCCAAAAGTGCGAAGCATGGTGTAGTCGGGTTTTTGCTGGAAAAGGAGTTCAAGAGGAGTGCGTCCATGGGTTACTTTGCTAGGAAGGCAGTTTATAAGGTATGTGGCTGTCAAGAATGCTTCGTCCCAAAATTTGAGAGGCATATACGCTTGGGCTAGGAGTGTGAGACCTACTTCAACGACGCGCCGGTGCTTACGTTCGGCAGAGCCATTCTGTTGGTGAGCATGCGGATAGGATACATGATGGGAAATACCAATTCGCTGAAAAAACGAATTTAGCTTCTGATACTCACCAACCCAATCGGTTTGCATAGCTACAATTTTTCTATCAAACAGCCGTTCAACAAGGTTTTAGAACACATGAAAACGCTGAAAAACTTCAGACTTATGTCGCAACAAGTAGATCCAAGTGAACTTGCTATAATCATCAATGAAACTAACATAATATGAATTGGGTCCAACAGAAGTTGGAGCTGGTCCCCATACATCAGAAAACACAAGTTCTAAAGGTTTACTTGACACACTAATGGATTTAGGGTAAGGGAGCTGATGGCTCTTGCCCTTTTGACACGAGTCACACACGGACTCTTTATTCGAATCATAAACAAATGGAAGATTATGCTGGCTAACGATTTGTTGAATGACAGATGATGATGGGTGACCGAGGCGATAGTGCCACCGAGAGGACGAGGGCTTAGTGGCACTGTGCGCTTGCTTATTTGGAGTAGGCTTCAAGGGGTAGAGGCCATCTTCACATCTGCCGTGCAGAAGCGTTCTCCTCGTTGCCTGATCCTTAATCAAAAAATGATGAGGGTGAAACTCAAAGAATGCATTGTTATCTAGGGCAAGCTTATGCATAGAAACTAAGTTCTTGTTTGCCTTGGGAACAAAAAGGACATTGTTAAGAACAAGATCTTTGTTTGGGGTATGAACAAAACTGCGACCAATCTGATCAATCTTCATACCTGAGCCCGAGGTAGTGTGGACTTGATCAGCACCGGTGTATTTGTCCCGCACCGTAAGCTTCTCAAGTTCGCCCGTCACGTGATCAGTGGCACCGGTATCAGAATACCAGTTCGTGTCGACGCTGTAGGAGGTGGTCGTAGCTGCAGCCGCCATCTTGGTTTCAGTCGGTCCTTGAAAGGAGGAATCGAACCTTTTGTAGCAGCGGACGACCGTGTGCCCTTCTTTGCCACAGAGCTGGCATGTCGGGCGTTCAGATCCATCTCCACGCCCATTGACGCGTCCACCGCGTCCTCGGCCACCACGTCCACGACCGCCACGGCCATTCTGGCCGCTGCGGCCGCCCCGTGCAGCCATGTTCGCGGAGGAGCCGGAGTTACTCCCTTGAAGTAGATTCATCCGCTGTTCAAACACACTGAGTTGATTGAAGAGATCTCCGAGTGAGATCGTTTCAACTCGTGCGCTTACAGCAGATACAACTGGATTGTATTCAAGATCCAAACCAGCGAGGATGTACGAAGCAATCTCCTCATTGTCGAGTCGTTTGCCAGCCGACGCCATGTCGTCAGCCAGCGACTTCATCTTAGTGAAGTACTCAGCAATGGTGGAGGAGCCCTTCTGCGCGGTGGCGAGCGCCATCCGTGTGTTGATGTTGCGCGGCGGGACTGCGGCGCACACAACCCCTCAATGGCCGCCATAACCGCCGAGGACGTCGGCAAGGTCGCGACCTGAAGCATGATATCCCAATAGAGAGGACAACAGATAGTTGAGTATCTGCTGATCCTTGGTAACCCAGACATCATAGTCCGGATTAGGAATCCGCTCGGCCAGTTTCTCCGCAGACGGAATCATCTTGGCCGGAGGAAGAGCGTCGGGCGTGACGAAGTGCGCCACCTGGGCACGGCGCAGGGCCGACATCACCTGTGCTTTCCACAGATGAAAGTTGTTCTTCGCTAGCTTCTCCGTCACTGGATACCCGGAGAAGTGCGTGGCAGAAAGCCAGAAGGGTCCCAGGAACGCCATGGAAGAACTTGTCGTAGTTGAAGAAGATCCTTGCTCTGATTACCATGTGAGATTTGGTGTTAACGTGATGGCTGTTAGGCCTCACGGTTCCGTGTTAAATAGGCAGGGAAAAGCCCCCNTTTGTACATCAAGCAAACATCTATCTTATCTACTAGTGTGTACAACAAGAAACAAAGGAACCATCTAGAGTCTATCCTAACAACCTGAACAATATCTGATAATCTTAACACTACATACGTACGGAGTAGCAACGTACCCATTCCATATCTGCATCTTCAGATTTTTTCTGGTCAGGCCTGTTGCGTGCGATGCGACACCGTCTGCTTTTTGGGGTTTTGGCAACGTCCACTTTTTCAGGTTTTGCGAAGACAATTCCTGCCCAATCCAACCGGTAATGGATCACACCACGTGCATGCATGGATGATTCTTTCCTCGTTCCATGCAGAAACCTAAAGAGAACGACATTTTCCTTTGTTCTTTCTTTCGTCCAAGTTTTGATTCAGTCATTGGACGGACTCACGGACATAGATTTGTATTCATTTTGAGCCTGACCCCTTTCGGTGGTATTTGGACGTAATCTTTTGTTGAAATGGTTCGGGTTTAAGTTGAGCCATTTCAGCTTTTCAGATCAAAAAATTCAGCCCTCGCTCGGTCCTGATCAGGTTGAATTTTTTGGCCCAACCTGTGGTATGGCTGTGTTGGGTTGGATAAACCTGGTGTTTTATGTGTGATTTTCTGGTGGGGGTCAGGTTTTTTTGGTTTTGGGTAAAAAAGATTTGGCCCTTGTTCAGCCCGAATTGATCACCGGTTTGAATTTTTTGGCCCATATCTGACCCATTGAATGGTCGGGTCAGATATTTTTGGTTCGAGTTGGATGGAGTTGTCGGTTCTGGTGGCCAGGATCATGTCAACCGACGACCAGTATTGTTGTATGTTTTGAAACGAAGGAGCAGAAAAGGCCAGCGATTGATTTGACCACATTCTTTCCCTGTATCCATCCGTCCACAAATATGAGCATTTTAGGACATGGATATATGGCGTCCAATAAACTACTATGATTAGTAATGTCTAAAAAATACATTATTTTGAATAATGGTATTGGGTTCAATGATAAATCAAGCGACGTCACACACCGTTTTTACGTAGTCAAATCTATATTTTTTTTTCTATTGGCATTCAAGATCAATAGTATGTAGCTTAGGAAAGACATATGGGGATAAAACTAGGGGAGTAGACATATGGATCAAGGTACATGACGAGAAAGTTAAGGTGCAACAATTGAGCAGAGAGTGACAAGTGGCAGAGTAACACAGAGAGATGAAATGCTGACATCAGACACATATGAGCTATATATACAAGTCCATATCCTATACTCCTATCTGGTGTTTTCAACATTATCAGAGTTTTTTTTGATCGAACAACATTATTAAAGTTCAGCTTGGCCTGTTGTTGAATATCTAAAACACAAATCCAAATCCACACCCACTTCAAATGGAGAGGGTATGCGTAGAAAATTAATTATCCATTTCAAATGGGGGAAACTATTTATCTACAAGAGATATACTAGTATCTAGTATTAAGTTGGTTATCCATTGTATATGGGTAAGAATGAGGAGTAAGAATTAGGTAATATATATTTAGATTTCGGTACGAAGAAGAGTAGGTTTGCGTTTATCCTCCCCGGTGGAAGGTCTAAGTTCAGCATAAAGAAAAACCTTGCTGCCGTCAGATAGCTCATATAAATTAAAAATGAGTTAAAAAAACTGATGTGAGTCGGTCTGTGTTCGCCAACAACAACCGTTCCTCAAATATACACCAAACTTAATTACAATTTGCATTTGCTGCCAAAAAATTAAGCGCCCTTCTAATTTTCTGTACCCTCTCTAAACACTGCATTCCTATCTTACAAGAGAGGGACAGAGAGAGAAAAATGTTTAAAATTTGCTCCGATCAGAAGGTTAGAAGGGATGCATTGGTGAATGCTGAGTATCTACAGCTCAACGAGCTCCGGTCAGTGCTAGCTCAGTGTTAGTGCCTCCGTCGATCTCTTTCTACCTCACAAACCTCTCGAGGTCGACGACCATGACGGTGACGTCGTCCCTGCTGCCCCTGCGCCGCGCCAGCTCCACCAGCTCCGTGCAACAACGCCCCACGGACATCCCCGCCGTCCGNGCGGCTCCTCGACACGGCGTCGACGGCCTCCTGGTTGCTCACCTTGTCCCACAGCCCGTCGGACGC
>JAZFNS010020006.1:24709188-24720163 GCA_037127165.1 Alloteropsis angusta | reverse complement strand
TTTAAATTTTTTGCCTGCTCCAGATCATGGTCAATAAAGATAATGGTATCATCTGCATATTGTAATATAGATAAGCCATCATCTAGAAGGTGAGGAATGACGGCTCTAATTTGACTGTCAAATTTAGCTCTATTAATGAGAATAGCTAACATATCAGCCACAATATTAAACAAGATGGGCGACATTGGGTCACCTTGTCTTAGTCCCCTTTTAGTTTGGAAGTAAGGACCAGTTTTGTCATTAACTTTGATGCCCACACTTCCACCAGTGACTATGTCTTCAATCCACCTACAACACTTTGGTGAGAAACCTTTCATGCGTAGGGTTTGTTGAAGAAAAGGCCACTTAACTTTATCGTAGGCCTTTTCAAAATCAATTTTGAAAATGACCCTGTTCTTTCTTTGGAGTGAAGTTCATGGACAGTTTTGTGCAGAATTACTACTCCTTCCATGATATTTCTCCCCGGCATAAAGACCGTCTGAGTTGGGCAAACCACGGTTTGTGCCACTTTATTTAACCTGTTAGTTGTCACTTTATTAAAAATTTTAAAGCTGACATTTAACTCACAAATAGGTCTATACTGTTGAATTCTAGTTGCATCATCACTCTTAGGGATAAGAGTTATGATCCCAAAGTTTAAACTAAAGAGGTTAAAATCCTCCTTATGCAAATCTGAGAAAAGAGCCATAAGATCAGTCTTAATTATTTCCCAGCACACTTGAAAAAATTCAGCTGGGAAACCATCAGGACCCGGGGCTTTGTTGTGTTCCATCTGGAAAACAGCCTCCTTCACTTCTGATTCTGTGAACTCTCGAATGAGAGCGTCGTTCTCCTCTTGGGATACCTGAGGGATATCATGAATTTGATCTTCTACCAGTGTAACAGTAGAAACCTCAGGCTCGCCAAGGAGATTCTTGGAATACTGAGTGATATGGCTCTTGAGGTGGGAATCACTGATCACAACACCTTGATCGTTCTCAAGTCTGAAAATGCGTTGTTTTCGATGCTTCCCATTTGCCATCAAATGGAAGAACCTAGTGTTATCGTCTCCTTCTAAAAGAGTTTTAACCTTGGCTCTCTCATACCATCTGATTTCTTCCTCCCGCAAGAGAGAGACCAGGTGTTCCTTTAGGTAATGTTTAAAATTAACTTCTTGGTCCGAAAGGACCATATTTTCCGCTTTTTTGTCCAGATTATCTAAAAGGGACAACAACATTTTCTTCTCTTTCCGGAGAGTTCCGGCCATATGCTTAGCCCAACCACGTAAATATTGTCTAAGCTTACGGATCTTGTTCTGCCATAGCTCTAAAGGCGTATTTCCATCCGCCTTCGATTGCCAAATATTTGCAATTAAGTCATAGAAACCATCCCAGAGGAACTATCCTTTCTCAAATTTGAAAGGAGGTGAGCCAGAATGATGGGTGGAAGTCCCAGTATTAAGAATTAAAGGGGTATGGTCCGAGATGTTTCTAGGACGGGCCTCAACACTTGAGAGAGAGAATCTATTTTCACAATCGGTACTAACAAGTACCCTGTCAAGTTTCTCAAAGGTAGGATTATCCCCTGGGCCAGCCCAAGTATTACGACGGCCTGACATCCTAGTCTCTTTGAGCTCGAGAGACTCTATGAAAGCGTTAAACAAAGTTGGCCATTTAAAATAAAAAACACCGGAGCTTTTATCCTCCGGGTGTCGCATAATGTTAAATCCCCCACAATAAGAAATGGGAGGGATTCCTTAGAGCATGAGTTCGCCATCCCTTCTAGGAATGCCTATTTATTCTGCGCTTGAGCAGGGCCATAAACCACATAGAGCGCAAACTTGAAGTCATCTTGTTTCAAAGGTAGATCTCAAAGATACCCGGTTTTTGAGTTTGATGGTCGAAAATGGACTTCTTCCTATTAGGGGCAGATTTTGCTAGCTGTTCTGATGATAGGAGGTCCATTTGCGTTCTTTTTTTGGACTCCAACACGATATACTTGTGTGCATGAAAGCAAGCTACTGTCTCTAGATCAGTGCCACCAAAACAACAGGATTACGGTGTGACTATTGATGCAACTTACTTATTGTCAGCTAATCCTATGTTTCGTACTACAACAAAACACATATAGCCCTGGAGGTGGATTTTCATTTTGTAAGAGAAAGAGTGGCCCAAGGCCTGTTGCAAATCCGATTGGTATGTACACATGATCAAACTTGGAAGACAAGTTCATGAAGCCGCTTCTTGTTGAACAATTAGAAGAGTCCAAGAACATTCTCAACTTAGATAAGTTATTATTGATGATGAGTGTTAGATTGTTTGAGATGTAACCCCTTTTCTGTCACATGTAACAACCTTGTCGACGTAGCTCTGTATATAACTCTTGTGTCCAAAAGGTTGTTTCTCATGTATAGGATTGTTGGAAAGGTGGTGACGAATGATGATGGCATTTGTAAACACCACACCGAGGTGGATTCCTGGGCTACTTTAACATGCAAAGCAGCCCCAACAAGGTGACTAAAAACACTTCAATAATTTCTCATACCTTGTATACAATAACAAAAGTTCCAGGGAACCACTGACTTCTTAAACAACACTAGACTTCTCAGCCATCTCTGTACGTATTCCTTACGTTTGCACAATCGTCTACCATTTTGTCTTCACGGCCTTTTCTATTCATTTATCAGTTTGTTTGATTATTGCACCTTATAAAAAAATACTAGGCATTGGAACAATTCCCAGCAACATATGCTGGCAGGACTTTGGATAGCCCTCCTCGCCCTCGTTGTTGCTGCTAGTTCGTTGGATGGAATTAGAGTCCATGTTGTTGTATTTAGCAGCACCTCATCACCCCTTGCACCCCCTAGAGCAAAATACCCATCACCTATGCGCTGATGAGCAGACCATGGATCATCACCATTGGCGGCTTTTCGCCATTTTGATTGTGTCCATCACCATCGTGAGCTCGCTAGGCGCAGAGAGCTCTGTGGATACGCCGCGCATAGCTCTCTGCTGGGGAGGCAACTTTAGCAGTGGCAGCCAGTACCAGGCGGACGTTAACACCCTCGTTAACTTGCTCGCCTCTGGCGCAGCTAGCAGCAGTGGTTCCTTCAACTACAGCTTGGGCAATCCAGGTGACGATGCCATCTATGGTGTCGCCATGTGTTACGTCGACAGCAAGTGGGAAGATTGCCAGCAATGCTTGTACAAGGCACCCTCCTCTGTGCTCACACAGTGCCCATACAGCAGGAACGCGGCGGTCATGTACCAAAACTGTCTCCTCCGCTACTCCCACGATCCTTTCTCCTCCACTGAGACAGACCGAGGGCATGTGTTTAACCTATGGGCCACTTCATATGTCGACGACATAGATAGCTGGAACAATACCCGGTGGAACATGATGAAGCAGCTCGTCGCGGATGCTGCATCCTCATCTCTACGGTTCGCAAATGGGGGTGTGCCATATGACAAGGACGGCACAAGAATGGTATACGGGTTGGTGCAGTGCAGGAACGAGTTGATGGCTGAAGAATGCACCAGTTGTCTCACCTACCAACTTCAATATCTTTTGGAAGACTCCCCTAATAAAGTTAACACTTATGCCGATGTTAGGGGGTTTAGCTGCATGGCCAAACTCGACAAAGACCCAATCAGCCTCATGGTAACTCCTGGTAAGCTTATTACATGTTTTATTTGTTAGCTACATGATACTTGATATTTTATCACAATCTTACAAGTAGATTGTTTGTCCACCTTGATTTTGCGGTGACTGAATGTGATGTCTCACAGTGTATCTAGGACCTGGACCTCCGGTGCCTCCACCCCTGCCTTTATCTAGCATGATGGCCCAAAAAATGCCTCTACTCATTGGCTTGGCTGTGGCTGCCAGTGGCATCTCGTTCTTGTTAGTCCTAGTCATCTTGTTCTTCTGCTGGAGGCAGAAATGGATCAACAAGACAGAAGATGAAGAATCTAACAAGCACACTAACATGGAAGGTGAGTTCAGGAACCGAGTTGGACCCAAGCGATTTGTCTATGATGTTCTAGCTGCTGCCACTGGGAACTTTTCAGAAGACCAGAAGCTAGGTGAAGGCGGCTTCGGCTCGGTATACAGAGGTTTCTTGGACAAAATGGATCTCTCAGTTGCCATAAAAAGAGTGTCGAGGAGCTCCACGCAGGGGAGGAAAGAGTATGCCTCTGAAGTCAAGATCATCAGTGGGCTGAGGCACCGCAACCTCGTGAAACTTATTGGGTGGTGCCATGACCGTGATGAACTACTGCTTGTCTATGAGCTGATGCCAAACCGAAGCCTTGACAAGCACCTTTACAGCGCAGAGAATATACTTTCATGGCAACGCAGATCACCCCATTTGCAGTTCAATTATAATATGTTTGTTCATTTCTTCCACACGCCAAAAGCAATTCTTAATACTGTTTTAGCTGTCATGTGCTCCTGCAGGTATCATATTGTCCTTGGGGTTGGCTCCGCACTTATGTACCTACATCAAGAGTGTGAGCAAGGTGTATTGCACAGAGACATAAAGCCGAGCAATGTTATGCTCGATGCCTCCTTCAACGCCAAGCTTGGTGACTTTGGGCTTGCAAGCCTTGTTGAGCATGGCCAAGGCGCACACACCACAGAGCTTGCTGGTACTATGGGGTACCTGGACCCGGGCTGCATGATCACAGGCAAGTTCAGCACTGAATCTGACATCTACAGCTTTGGCGTCGTCCTCCTCGAGGTTGCCTGCGGTAGGAAGCCTGTCGTGGTTCTGCCAGACAACACAACCCACCTGATGCGACATGTTTTGGAGATGTATCAGCAGGGAGTGATCCTTAACGCGGCAGATCCTCGGTTAAACGGCGATTTCAATGCACTGGAGATGGAGCNGTGTGCTGCTGGTTGGGCTTTGGTGCACACAACAAGACCAGAGCCTGAGACCATCCATCAGGCAGCTNAGGCCACTAGTGCCCTGCGCTTTGAGGCGTCGTTGCCCACAGTGACCAGCTCGACATCGCTTGGTCATCAGCTAGGATCTATTCCTCTGGAAGATAGTACTGCTGTAATCAGCAGTGTGTATAGATCCACCAACTAATAATTTTCCAATTAGGCTCTACTGGGAGTCTACGACTAGGAAGGTGAATCTGTTGAGTGTGCCCGGCTGTAGATACACTCCTTTTGGAAAGAACGGTTTGCGCACTTAGCAAATTATATTTTTTGAAGAAAATATATACATCTGGATCATTTATAACTACGTTGGCGTGCAGAACTAAATGGATTCAGTGTTTGTTCTGAAAGATGGGATATGGTAGAAACTCTAATGGTTTGTTGCTAATTTCATTGACACTCATGAGGTATATAATATGAGTACATACGAGGAAGAGACATAGACTTACAAGACAAGGTGTACTGGTAATATTATACTTCTAAAATTAATATAACTCAATAAACAAAATCAAGTCATTTTGAAAGCGATTTGATAATCAAACCAAAATATACTGGGATGTCAATCTGTATATGCTTTTGGTACCTATCTTACGTGTTGTGAATGGTTGCAACAAAATGAGTCATGTTAATGGGTTACTGGTGTTGGTTTGAATTGGTTGAATGTGATGTAATATGTGAACTGAAATTGAGCCTACAAGAGAATTGGGTTGGGCCCACCCACCAAAAAATGTGCAGGGCTCATCCATACAAAAATGGGTCAGACCCACCCTAAACATGGGCAAGGCCGGGCCCATCCATGACATGGCTTGCACAGATTTCTGTAAAATAGAAATAATGGGCTTGAAAACATGCTGAGATTTAAAAGTAAAATGGGCCTGTAATTGCTCACTAAATGGGTTTTAATGGGCTACTAAACATTTTATAATGAATCAAATCATCACAAATGGGATTGTCATGTAGTATTCTAATCATCGCCATGTCCATGACCACGAAATTTTGACATTTTTTTGTTTTACGCGGCATCTGATCAGTCATCCACGGTCAATATTTTGTGACATTTTTTTCAGGATCAATAGTGATGAAAGACGAGTGTCATAAATTAGTGAGGATAAAAGAATTGTCATAAACTTTATGACCAAAATATGTTTTAGTCATAGAGCAACCTTTATTACGCATGATATGTGACGAATGTATTTTCGTCCCGCGAGTGTTACAAATTGTGAAACATGATGATTTTTTTGTGACAAATAAAATGTGATTATCAAAGGATTTCTTGCAGTGATAACAACTAATGACTGTAGTTACTATTGAGAAAGGTGGCTGAAGTTAGATCTTGTAATCTCTTGACCACCGAGATAAGACCAGGATGTCAAATTAGACAAGGTTTTGTCAAAATCTTTTGTAAAAGCACTTCCTGGCATATATCATGATGGTTGTGAATGGTTGTATAAAGTCACACTCGGGGTTATTCCNATGCCTATCTAACACGCTGATGTCGAGCACCCAACATTGGGGGCGAACCTTTCATCNAAAAAAAAAGCATTGGGGGCGAAGCTTCCTTCCAATCCATCTAGTTTTACCTAGTAATCAGAGCCTCTCCTCTCCATTTCATCCAAGGTGAATTTATTCATTTCACAGTTGTTAGTCCTTGCCCTACATATCATGGAGAATCTCCATCTCTTCATTAATTTGCAGTCGCAGGTGATGTCTGCCATCCGAAGTGCCTAACTTGAGTCATTCATCGACCCAAGCTACATGTTGGCATCCATGACGCGGCATGTTGGCATCCAAGTTAACACACACAAAAGATGGCGTCCAAGATTTGGGCGGCTCTGAAGGTAGTTTTTGCTTCCATGGGTCCAGGGAAGCAGGCTTGAGAACTGTCCGTTGTAGCTTTGTCGTCGTCTTTCTCTACGGAGGAATTACCTTTAGCGAAGGCCTCTAATGACGAGGAGCAGGTAAAGGAGGCGCGGGAGGAGGAGGAGAAGGTAGAAGGGGGTTCCACTTCCTCTACTTCATCTGGTGTCTGTTTGTAAGGCCCCACGCAACTCCCTCAGCGACCAATACCTTTTGAGAGACACCTGTTGATTCGCCCCGTAGGGTGTTAGGAAAATGGACCTACTAATAGGCCATTTGTGATTTTGGTGATTGCATGCAACACAACCCATGTGAACTTACAAGTTTGCTAGTATACAAGGACATAGTCGCATGAATATAATACGATGGACTTGGGTGATCAAACACCTTAAACAAGGTCTAGAATGCACGATCAAGACATCAGAAGACCTTAAAAGAAACCCAAGACATCATACAAGACAAGCCCAAACAAAACTGTGAAGAAAACGAATTTAAACATAAAAACATGAGCATAGACTAATGCTATACTACCCTGTCATGAGCGCAACAATAGTCAGTCCTTCTGACAAGGATTTCTATTAGTGAGGTATAGGACATCGCAATCCAACAAGTGTTGATTGAGCAAGTTGCGGTCCTTCACTGAAAAATTTTGGCATGGACAGTAAGTTGCGGTGCTACACTCACCGACTATTGCGGTGGGTTGGATCAATAGTCGGCGGTGCTGAAGAAAATGAAGATTTGGTTATGCAACGGTAGACTATTGCGGTGGTGCACCTATTTAGGCACCGTAATAGTCGGTACTACACAGAAAGGACCCAACGGCTAGTTCTTCATGTTGGGGCTATAAAACCCCTCCACCCATCCATTTGAGTGGTGTTAGAGCTTAGGGAAGCTATTTTGAAAGGAAGCTTGGGGAAGCTATTAGGTGTTGACGTTCACCCTTGCATGCGCTCTATCCACTTAAGTGCTTAAGAGAAGATTAACCAATTATGAACAAGGCTTAGGCTTTGGTTAGTGCTAGTTTAGACCGTTTAGCACTTTGCTTTAGGCTTTCGTCTAGAGTTTAGTGAGGTTTGCATACCTCTTTGCTATCGGTGCTTGCACGCACTAAGTGTTTTAAATTTGAGGTATTGTAGTTTTGCGAGACTCTCCGACAAAGCTTCGTGGAGAGGCCGCTCATGGTTGTGCAAGGGAGGAGAGGCCCTTGGCGGTTTACCGAAGCTCTACCATAGTGAAGACGGTGAAGGTCACTGGCGAGAGGCCAAGCGAAGACCCACTCGTGCTGTGGGTATACTCGTTGGCTATCGGAGATTGTTGTCACCAGAGCTTTGCCCTAAGGAAGGGGCATTTCCCAAGAAGGGGGCTAGCTCCAGTGAATACTAGGGGAAAGTTAGCTAACTTCCTGATACCCCTGGAGAAATCGCCATGCTGAGAGTTTGCATTCTCTACCATTTATATTATACCCTTTACATTCGACATTTAGCTTTCCTAGAATTACCTTGTGTAGTTGATAGGATTGGAACCTAGGCGCAAAACTCTTTTACGGTAGAAACAACATCATATAGAAAAACATAGTGAACATCTAGATAGAAATTGTAATAGGTTTTTGTATGTGGTTGGGGTCTTAGTTTTTAGGACACCTAATTCAACCCCCCAATAGAGTCTCATGGTCCTAGATGTTATCACCATATTTTCATTTGATATGTTTATAATCACATTAGAAACTAATAATTTATTTTAATCACTTGGGCATGAATTGGATGAGGGTCGCTCTAGGTGATCACATCTGCCATGTCAACGGGATCCTGGGACTTTTGTGCAAGCTACACTTCCCTGACTTCGTTCAGTATGGTGGAACGGAGGAGCTGACCTACATGTGGAAGCACTACATCGCCTTTCCTGATGTACATGGTCAGGAGGGTACGATATTCGCCAACAAGGCAGAGAAGGTGAAGGGCGAGTTGTGGGTAAATCTTACTCTATATTGCTCAATACATCGCATTCACTAGATATTCTTGAAATAATGACTTCATATATCACATATATATGCTGAATTTCTTCAGATGCGATCTGGGACACGAGAAAAGGGCGGTTGTTGTGGCTCACAAAGCATGTTTTAAACTTGTGATGGACATGCACTACAAGGTGCACGTCCAGCCCGTCATAACATACAATGCTACGTATCTTAAAGTAAAGGTCCGAAAGTTGAAGCAAGAAACATGAAGCTGACCAAGGAACAACACTTGCAGGTAAATGTAGAACACTAATACTGATTGTTTCTGAGATTAACTATTTTTTCTTCTTAAATGTACTTGATGATGTAGGCGCCTCCATGGTGGTGCGCCCAGCATCTCTAGTGTTGGGCATACATGGTGGACAAATGGTTGCTGCCTGAGTGGGAGGAGACGCACAACACTTGTCGAGAGCGGCGTTTGTTGAAGTCAGGTGCACCACACCATCAAGGAAAACTTAGCCTCGACGAGTACGCGGCTAGACGGGTACGTGAATTCATTTCTTTATTCTAACACTCAATTCTCCATAATTTCTAATCATGGTGCTGTTTTTTCATAGTCGTCATCACATGGTGGCCAACCATTCTCTCAGTTCAAGGCATATGCTTTGGCCCACAAGGACAAGGCGACGTCCAACATCGACTACAACCTGAAGGACCCGCCCGTAGAATACAACAATGCGAGCATTCATAGCTGCCTCAATGAATATGCATCAATGGCAAGAGAGATCCATGGGCCAAAGTACGATCCGAGCACGCAGAACCTTGATGGAGAAGTTGTCATGAGGGTTGGAGGAGTCAAAAAGCATGGATAGTTACTCACTCCAGCCCAATTCCCAAATTATAGTTTGTTTTGGCTTTTCTAGGTACTTAAGTTTTGTTATGCACCTTGATATATAGTATGTCTAGATTTGTAGCAAAATTCATATATATATCTAGAAAAATCAAAACTACCTATAAATATTTCTCTCTTTTTTTGCCAAAAAAAGCGACCTATAAAATTGGGATGGAGGGCGTAGCTAGATAATAATTTAACTAGCTAATTATTACTCCCTCCGTTCCAAATTGTAGGTCATTTGACTTTTTAATTCCAACTTTGACCACTCGTCTTATTCTAAAAATTATGCAGAATATCATATTTTTTATTATGAGTTGGTTAATTAATACAAATACTTCAACAATAACTCAAATTTGACTATGTTTGTTCAAATTTTTTGAATAAGACAAGTGGTCAAAGTTTGGGTTAAAAAAGTCAAACGACCTATAATTTGGAATGGAGGGAGTAGCTCTAAAGATTCAAGCAAACTCTTAATCATATCAACAACAGTTAGCTAGGTCCCAAATAAGGCCTCAACTCCAGTGCCAATACACGTACGTACGAAGGAAAGAAGGCAGCTGGAGGAGCATTTCTTCACACAACGCTGCTGTCTCAGTGCACGACAGCAAAAAAAATTCTCCAGCATTTTGTCTCGTCATCGACGATAAACTTTGTTGCCGTCTCAGCGCACGCAGTTTCCCATGTTCATGCACAACAAAGAGATACGACGAGTGCAAACGACAGCCTTATTACAATGAAAAGTTAAGTTATAATGTTCTAACGGTCAACAAACAAGTGTGCTGCAGGCAGATTTATTACATACTCCCTCGTCTTTGATGTGGTTTATGTTGCATCATAGGGAACTCCGCATGTCAATCGTTAAGCTCCACAAATCTGTGAGCACATATATAGATTCCATGTTTACAAAAAAAAAAAAAGCATTCCAAGAATCTAGCTCCCGTCGCTCTGCAACCTCAGTGGCGCTTCCCCCAAAGAACAGAGTTCATGGCCGCTACATCCTCATCAACCGAGGAGCTGCCCGGTGATCAATTTGAGATTCATGGGACACGATTTGATTCTCCGTCTTACTGGGAGGACAGCGACGACGACGATGAGTGCGGTACATTACCCTTGCATACTGGTGCTTCTCCATCTTTGTGTAGCTATATTTATTCCTTAACGTTTAAACAGTGAAAAGTGAAAACGTTTTTGAGCTCTCAATTCACTTCTCTGCTGGGTGATCAGGACCAAGGCCTCGAGAGCTGTACGGAGAATTTACGTGGGCGATTGACAACTTCTCCCAAACTGACGACCAGGAGCTGTCCAGTAATTCGTTTAATGTTGGAGGTTATCAATGGTATACG
>JAZFNS010020006.1:24483535-24494623 GCA_037127165.1 Alloteropsis angusta | reverse complement strand
TTTAGCCCCTGGTCTTTTAGAAAATAGTACCCGCAGTACAGTTAGGTTTCTTTTATGAGTTAGACTCTGAGTTTATAATNTGGACGGGCCTGCAAAGCTAGAAGGGGAGGGGCACCACCGAACCAGGGGCAAAAAACAAGGGGGTAAACGGACTTTTATGCAAAGGGCTAAAAGAAAACAAACACATGCAAATTCAAACTCGAATTTAAATCAAATTTAAACTCTTGTTGGAATTGCAAACAATAGAAGAACTTTATGTAGCAGCATGTATGCAATATAAACTTGTTTCGACTATTATTTAATTGTGATATTCAAATAATATTTAAACAATTCCGATTAAAGTCAAAATTTTCCATAGATGCCTTAAATGAAACCTAGATGATTGGAAAGTGTTTCTAAAATTTAATGTGATGAAAATTAGGGTGTTACAGATACAAAGCATGCACACAGTGCCTAGAACACACCAAAATATTGTAGAAAGTGTGTGTATATGGCCCATCATTGATTCCTTTCTGAGAAACATCCGCTAAGAAAGAAAGGAAAGCATTTTGAGGCGGAAATTCGTAGCAAATCAAGGTATCAAGGTGGAAAATATGTATTTTCTATGGTAAAATATGTGAAGGTGGTGTTTGGGAAGGGACTTGGCAGCCAACCAGTGGCAAGTGAAAATGGAAAGGCACCCATGTGAAAGAAAAAGTCAATTCAGGGACCTACCATATTGGCAGGTCTTGGATGTCCACCACACCATTTATGTGATGCACTTGAACAAAAATCTTTGCGTAAACATGCTAGGGTTCCTTGGTACTTATGTAAAGTCGAAAGGTATGCTAGAAGCACGACAGTACCTGAAATGTATGAAACAACGAGATCCCCTGCATCGTGAGAAAAGAGAGAAATGACATTGGAACTTACGTCCTGCTAGCTACACTCTAAGCAAGGAGGAGATAACTAGCATGTTTGATTGCTTGAACAGTATTAAGGTCTCGTCCGGCTACTCATCTAATGTAAAGAGTCTAATACATATGAAAGAGAAGAAATTCGTACACCTCTAGTCTCATGACTGCCATGTGTTGCTCACATAATTGCTTCCGGTGGTGTTGCGGGGAATTCTACCTGTTAATGTACGAACAACTATTGTGAAGCTATGTGCCTTCCTCAATGCAAACGACCAGAAGGCAATCGATCCTAGTAATCTAGCAAAGCCGCAGGATGATGTGGCCCAAACCCTTGTCAGCCTTGAGATGATATTTCCTCCGCCTTTCTTCAATATCATGATGCATCTCCTGGCAATGTTGTCAAAGAAATTGGTATTCTTGGTCTTGTATTCCTACACAAAATATGTATCCTTTTGAAAGACTCATGGCTATTCTAAAGATATGTTTGTAACCATTCTCTTCCAGAAGGATGCATCGCAAAGGTATATAGAACAGAGGAGGTCATTGCATTCTGTGTTGACTATATCCCCGAACCAAAACCGATGGGGCTACCCGAGTCACGCCATGAGATGAGACTTTCTTTTGATTTGGGCTCAATACTTGAAATTCTTTGAATATAATAATTACAGTATACGGTGCAAAGTTTGCAGTGTTTATAAACTAGATCAATGAAAATAACTTTTAGTTGCTCTAATTCATTGTAAAAAAACTGGTAAAACTGTTGTTTCCAACACTTAGACAATTTCTGACTAAGTGTGAAGAGGCTGATTTTTAACCAATTTCGCGGCACCATAAGTTTCAATCCATTGAGCAAATGGTATAACTTTTTGTGTAGAAGTTGTAGCCTGTTGATCTATTTCCAACTTTGTATTGGCTGATATCAATGTTCAGATGTGAATGTTCGAGAAAAATGCAATCAAAGTAGGGTTAAAATCAATCGATCCAGCACTTGGACAATTTCTGACTAAGCTTGAAAGGCTGAATTTTGAGCAATTTCGTGGCTCCATAAGTTTCTAAATATTGAGCAAATGATATAACTTTCTTTGTATTAATTATAGCCTATTGATCCATTTTCAACTTTTGTATTGGCTTATATCTATGTTTATATGTGAATAATCGAGAAAATGCAACCAAAGTTAGGTCAAACTCAATTGATCCATCACTTAGACAAATTTTGACTAAATTAGTTGATGACTATAAAAATTCATAGGAATTCATAGAAATTTATAAAAAATCATAGAAATTAATGCTTGTTAGTTAATGACTAAAAAATTCATAAAAATCATAGAAATGCATAGAAATTGTCTTATAATTCCTATAAATTGTATTTTGACTATAGAAATTCATACAAATCCAAGGTATTGACTTATCATTAGTTTAATTGCTTACTATGTATATGGTGCCAAGATGATGATAGAAGAGGAAATCAACAAAATGATTATGTTCGACTCAATCGCATAAGGAACTGCACGTGCTACTAACTTCCTCGACGCTCCACAGGAGGCAGGTGGTGATGATGGAAGCCAATACCTGAATATGTCAGGTGATGGCATGGAAGAGCCTGCCGAAAATGTTCAGGACGAGGAGGTATAAATGTATACATATTGTCGACATCGAGTATAAATATGTTGAAGCATACAATCTTGATACCTCTCTTTCATATACGTGTAGCCTTCAGGCTCACAACCTTCTGGCTCCTCATCATCAAAGAGGACGAAACGTGGCCCGACAAAAAGTTAGAGGGCAGATTATAATCACAAATGTGGTAGAAGATGGTCGGCCAGTTGCACCAGAGAAAGCTGCGACAAAGATGGCCAATCAATCTGGTGTTCTAATGAGAGACAATACGCCCATTAGCCTACAGATAAGGAAACTAGCGATGATTGTTCACACGTGTCGTAATCAGAGAAACAAATACTATGGGACAATCTGAAAGAACATCTCATAGTGCCTGAAAGTTCTGAGGAAAGAGTAAAAAATTGGGTGCTAAGGACGATGGCTACTTTATTCAACCTGTACAAGAAATATGGCAAGAAGAACCTAACACCCAAGTTTGATGAGTACCCGACACTGAGGGGTCATTGGGATTCGTTTGTGCAATACAGGCAGTCGGAGTTAGGTGAAAAGAACTCACGACAGACAAGGATCAATGCCGCGAAGAGATGGTACTTCCACTCTCTTTGACATACTGGGTATACGAAGAAAATTTCTATCTAGGACAAGATGGAAGAAGACTTGGTTTCCAGGTGAATCACGCCGGTGACAATGAATTGGCCCGAGCAAGCAAGGCATTGGTACTACGCTCATGGTGGCACTCTGGATATGAGTTATGGGTCACTTATATACAAGGATGAGTTAAAAGAGGTGGCCGCTTCTATCTTGGAGGAACTGAAAGAGAAAGCCGAGGGGACATTCGTGCCCGACAGAGAAAACTACGAGCAAACAAGGGCTCTAGGAAATCTCCAACATTCCGGATGAGTTAGAGGTGTCGGCATCATCTCGTGGAAGGTTGCATTCTCTAGGGACAATGACACGTATAAGAGCCTAAGTCGCTCTAAGGCCGCACAAAAAGCGAAGAGTAGAGAAATTGGGAAGAGAGTTTGAGCAGACAAAGGGCGACATCACAGATGAAGTGTCTACATAGATACAAACATTGCTGAGCCAAGAGAAGACGATGCTGGGAGGAGTAGTAGTACCAGGTAGTGGATTAACTGATGGTGTTAGCCTGCCCTCCCAACGTTAAAGCAATGTTGCATCCATGGAGCTCCCACCTGCCGATGCCGGGGACAACTGTGGAAGATATGCAGTGAACAAAATTACTCTTCGTGTGCCATGTGAGCTGCATATACCATGCCAAAACGCATCCGCTAAGGTGGATGACTGTATGGCCTATCCGGTGGAGCCAGGGAGACCATTCATGGGGCCGAAATTCCAAGTGGCTACTGCATGGTGGGGGTTGAGCAAATCTTTTTGGAGGATGGGAAGACTTGGACCTCGACATCGAAGGTGGCGATGGGGAGAAGACGTTAGTAGATGCTGCCCATGACTGTATCATTCTATGGAGGAAGCGCCATGTCAAGTTTGCCAGTCAACGACCATCATCTACTCCACCAAGGGATCCCCCGTTGGCACCGTCACCTCTAAGAAGGGATTACAATGAGCCAGAGCTACCACCCCCAAGTAGGGATGATGCGGGCCCACACATGAGTCCTGCTCTAGTACCATGACATGCCCCAAAGAGCCAAGAAGCGCCCCCACGGTGGCAGACCTGACATAAAAAAGCAGAAAGAAATGGTCGAGCAAGAGCCTAGTAAAGAATAGAAGTTGGCCGCCATTAAGAAGAAGCTACCTTATGACCGAATTGATGAGGAAAATGATATGGTGATCAAAGCCCAGGTCAAGGAGTTCTTCAAACTAGAGGAGCGAGAGAAGTCGGTGCCAATTGATCCGAAGAAATTCTTAGTATCTGACTACAATCGATAGCTTGCAAACTCATGCCATCAACAAGTCAGTGCAGGCTCGTCTAGTAAGAAGGTGGCCACTCCTAAGAAGAAAGAAGCCAGCAGCGCAGCCTTCGGTAAGAACGCGACCACTCCAAAAAAGGAAGAAGTCGGCTAGAGCTCGGCTAGGAGGACGACCGCGGCTGTCCAGCCACAAGGGCAACAAGTAATTTCTAACAAAGCTCTTGCTCAAATGGCCACGAAAATGGGCCACTCACCGGATGTACTGCTACAGGGTGAACTTCCTAAGGTTCTATTCATGAAACATTGGGAATATCGACACGACAAACCAATGGTGCCCCCCTTTTTCTATTAATCTACTAACCACCTAAGTGTACCGATGTCGTATCGGTACATGAAAGTGGCTAAGAAGGGTAGAGAGATGCTCAATGTTTTAATACAAGACTGCGATTACTTTCGTGGGCTGAGTCTTTTAATCTTGAATTTCAAGGATGTATATGTTGTTTCATCAAGATGCCACAGACCTCATATTGATGAGCACCTGGGTCCTGTAAGTTTCTTTTACTGATCTATTATTACCATACTTGCCGCGTAATTATAGTTTGCAATACCAATGGTATATTTGTGTCATGTAGCATGGAGAACCATACATGCAGCGAAAGATCGTACAACAATGTCGGCTTTATGGATCCGTTGATGGTAAATGCCGTACTTGTAGCCACGAAGCCATTAGAGATGGTGGACAACATCTACTTGTATCTGGAGAGGCAAAGAGACAGAAATTACATTCTTTTGTCTTACAATTTTATGTGAGTACTTCTTAATTTACTATGTATATGTATAACTCAAAGAAATTATTCTTAATACTTGTTTTATGTATTTGTATATATGTCAACAGCTTCCACTGGATACTCATTGTGATTCTCTTAAAAACCAGTCAAATCTTTGTATTGGACTCCTTGCGAAAAGAACAACATGATTACTAGGCAGTTCTAGACTTGATTGACATGGCATGGCTGCGGTTCCATGCTAATATTCCAGAAATTTTCAAACAAAAGTTGGATTTGAAGGAAGAATATCCAGTATGTACCTGGAGTACCCGCATAACTCGTCATATCACACTAATACCTGAAGTTGTTACTTCATTAGCTTTACTCTTCTCCACTTTCAGTGTGCCATGCAGGAACAAAGGACGAATCTATGCGGGTACTTCCTTAGCCAGTGGATACACATTTTTATTGGTCCAAGACAACCGACTTAAGCCAACTTCATGGCGTGTGACATATGATTGTTATTTTATTTGTATAATCTCATGATATTTCATGTATAATTAGATTTAAACTGTTCTCAATCATTTGTGATTAATACAGAGGATGTTTTTACCATGAAGAGCTCCCGATGAGAGAAAAGCAAAAGCTATCGCGGTCCAACTGTTTGGATTCATCATGGACCATATCGTAAACCCACAAGGACAGTACCACCATAACAAAACAAGAAATTTCACAACTTCGTTCTCTATACACCCCTTCTTCCCGTTCTGGTAGTCATTGTCAATTGTAAACAAATTGTAAATTTGCAAATTATATTGCTCATGTAATATATATGTATACATAGCTATGATCATTGCATTTTGCGACGACTACAATCTTATTGCGTGAAAGATCATGTATGACATATGATGCGTAGACATGTAGACGTGTAGACGAATTGCATATAACTAACCCCAATAGCAAATGTTTATAAAAAAATAACCAAAACTGTCTTTGCACCGGTTGGTAACACCAACCGGTACCAAAGGGCCTCCCTCACAGCATACGTGGGAGGGCCTTTGGTACTGGTAAGGCCCTCATTAGTACCGGTTCTGGACCCGGTACCAAAGAGCGACCCCTTTAGTCACAGATGCTCGGTACCGGTTCAATAACCGATACCTATGAGCCTTACCACCTGGTACTGATAGGGGTTTCTACAGTAGTGCATGGATTCTACGGCTACTAGCCGACCCCCATGGCATCTCTCTGTCTATGGAGTATATGATATTTTGTATGATTTAAAAATTTAGTTGTGGATGAAGTATGAGAAAAGAAGTGGGTATAAATAATTGTTTACATATAATGTGTATAAGCGCGAGGGCTTAAACACAAAATGTCTACACCATTCTATCTAGGAGCATGGATTGGTTTCAAAAAATACAAGGGCTAATTGGAAAATGTGCTTCCAACTCAACTCAATCTCGGGTTGGTTCCTGAAAGACCCAAGTGGCTAATTGCAAAAAAATCCCGCTACTCAACTCAATCTGGGTTGATCTTTTAGAAATGTGAGGGTCTAAATGCAAAAAAGGCTGCCACACTCAATCTGGAAACACGATTTGCTTCCTTAAGAAAAAATAAGCACACCACTCAATGTAGAACAATGTTGTTCACTTGGAAATGTGGGAGCCTAAATATAAAACAACGACACCTATATCTAGGAATGTGGTTCGGTTTGTTTGAAATGGGATGGTTTGGGCGTAAAAAATTGGCGGTTTATCGCTAGCTGTCGGTACACGATCAGATAGTGTTGGATAGATTTTTTAGAAATGTGAGGGTCTAAATGAAAATGTTTGTTGCACGCAATCTTGAAACACGATTAGATTTCTTAAAAATGCGAGAGAATAATTGTGAAAATGGTCACGCCACTCAATGTAGGATAAGATTGATTAATTGGAAACACGAGGGCCTAAACACAAAACACCAACACCTATATCTAGTACCATGAGTTTGATTTCTGAGAGATACAAGGGTTTAAATATAAGACATTAGTGGCTTATGGCAATGGATGGAAAAAATATGAGGAAACACGAGGGTCTAAATAGAAAACACCAGCACCTATATCTAGGACCGCAGGTTTGATTTATTAAAATATAAAGGGTCTAACATAAATAATTGGTGGGATTTGATTTCTTAGAAATGAGAAGGCCTAAATGTAGAAAAATTGGAAATACGAGGATCTAAATGTAAATAATTGGTGAGATTTGATTTCTTAGAAATCCGGGGGGTCTAAACATAGGAAAAAAGGTGACTTATGGTAAACCGTCAGATGGCAATGTAGGATAAGATTGATACATTGAAAACATGAGGGCCTAAACACAAAACACCAACACCTATATACAGTATCATGAGTTTGATTTCTGAGAAGTATGAGGGTTTAAATATAAAAAATCAGTGGCTTATGGCAATGGATGAAAAAAATTGAGGAAACGCTAGGGTCAAATACAAAACACCATCACCTATATCTAGGACCGTGGGTTTGATTTATTAAAATACAAGGGTCTAACGTAAACAATTGGTGGGATTTGATTTCTTTGAAATGGAAAGACCTAAATATAGAAAATCAGAAATACGAGGGTCTGAACGTAGAAAAAAGACAATTTATGGCTAACCGTCGGATGGCCATCCGACGGCCGAAATCTTTTTTGCCGATGTGGCCACCTCGGCTGCCCGAGGTACCTGCCTCCTTTAATAAGGTTAGATTTGCAAACATATGCAGATCTTTTTAAATTATAGTCAATATGTGTTTGTGAATCTTATTCTTTGTATTGTTTGCTAGTTTTTTGGTTGGTTCATGTTTGAGAATTTTGCTTCACAAAAATTCTAATGTGATATAGCTCAACCTCCTCTCCTCCTTTTACTCGAAGAGGTTTCTCCTCTGCGAAGCCACGGTGGAAGGTGAGGGTGCGGAGGCGATGTGTCGGTGGTTAAGAAATCGATGGACGATGGAACCATTGTACTAGACGTACGAAACTTTAGCAGGGCAGAACACGTGAAGGATTAGTTCCTTGTTTCAGACATAGGTATAGATGTACATATAATGATTAACATGTTCAATTAGAATTCTAATCCAATACATAAACTTACCAAGAGTTGGAGTCATGGTTAGACTTTGAAGGAACAATTGGACCCACATGTCACTATGGACAAAAAAAGGAAGAAGCAATCCACTCTTTAGAAATGTATGTAAATATAAAGATAGGTATATCTTTGATAGGCTTCTGGTCGGCTGCGTTTCTACTTTCATCCCAGTCTTAGTGCCTTATCTCCATGATACCCATCTGCTCGTCTCTAGCCACCATTCATCGATGCCAACCACGTCGTGCAAATCCGGCCCCGACACCACCCATGGTTGTCCTTCGCGACCAGCGTTAGCTTGTCTCACTATCTGCCTTCACCGTAGATAAATATATAATGGGGATGATGTGGAGCACACCATTGAGTAAATGGTGTAAGCCCTAGGGAAAGATGACCTCCCTACGGTTTTCTGGCAAAATCATAGGGCACTTGGTCCTTTCCTGTCGAATAGATCCCTAGAAAACGTTCCCTACCAAAACCCCTAGGGTAACTATATATATCCCTACTGTTTTCTGGCCATTCCCTGGGAATTTAAACTCTGGCGAAACAACCTGATTGTAGTAGTGAAGCTAAACGCTAGTAAGAACATGTCTAAATAAATATATAATGGGGATGATGTGGAGAACAGGGGCGTAGACAAGGGGGCTGGGAGGGGGGGGGGGCAATGTTCCATGCATCCTATGAAGGTATACAAAATTTCACCATATCTATGTATGATTTTTTTGAATTTTATCCCAAATGAACAATCTGTTAAACTTTGTCCATCTCAATTCCAACTTCTGGCTTCGCCTCTAGTGGAGAAAGTTTAAGATCGAGTTCTAACATAAACTGGATCACAAAATTTCTAAGAAGCTCTCGCTTGTCAAAATTTGCCGATCAATCATATGTGCTCTGGTACGGGATATCTAGAGGGACGCATCCTTGGTGACCGTCCGGGTGTGAATATTAAAGAAGAGAGAGGATCATATCTTCTGTCCAACCACGAATCCTTCGTTTGACAGGTATGCCTAGCGAAGCACTTGCTACTTATTGGAAAAACCCGTCAATATTTATTCCTTTGCACATTGCAATCATTCCTACCTAATTGTTTACTCTTGTACACCTTTTTGATCTCTTCCATTTCACATTAAAAGAGATCAAATTAGAGGATTCATGTTGACTAATGGATGCTAGAATCACTAAACAATAATANTTATTATAGGCTACAGTGTATTGACAAAAACAAATATTGTTTGCAGAAGAGTAAGCATTCATATGAACACACATGGTTGCTTTTTNTTATTATAGGCTACAGTGTATTGACAAAAACAAATATTGTTTGCAGAAGAGTAAGCATTCATATGTTGTCACGCTTCACATGGTTGCTTTTTCNCCCGGAGAAATATGAACACACGCTTACTGTTCTCCCAGTCATTATGGATTAGCTACAACAACCGGATCACACATCACAAGTTCTTTTTAAAGAACATGCAGTAGAATCACGCACACGCTTATGATAATATATTTAACTGTTCTAAATTATTTGATGTAGACAGACACATATCATTAATTGAACAAAGTCTCAACTACTGCAGCATGCATGAAACGCATTCGAACAACTTTAGTTAACTCGATCTAGCTCTAAACTCCATTTTCCGAACATGTGAAGAAGCAATATATGTAGAAGACTAGAAGTGCAATCTTCTTGCTTCCTGATAGGGCTAAACCATTGCCCACATAAAAGAGTGATGACCAACAATATTGTACTACACAAACTATTTCCACCACTGCCATTATCACCACCGTACCGGTTGATGCAAAGACGTATTTTCACTGGTAGTAGTATATAACTTGGTGAATTTAGTAGATGTTGAAACCGGCAGTAGTAAAATGTATCAGTAGTAGTTAATGGCTTGAAATGATGGTGAAAATGGAAGCGGTTTTCACAAGTTTCAACTACAGAGGATGATTATGTATTTTCACTGCCCGTTCCAAAGTAGGTGAACCTAACTGGTAGTGATGATAATATGTATTACCACCAGCTAGTGGCTGGAATTGGCGGTGAAAATGATGCAGTACAAAACCCCCTCCTATTCTTCTTCATATCGACACCCACCACTTTTTTCACCATTATTTCTGGCAATTTTCACCAAACATAAAAAGTCTACTGATTTTTTAAGGATGCATATCACCTACTTCATGTGATGTAGGATGAAGACAAATATTATATCAAATTATAGAGTTGGACAAGCTGAACTTTTATAGTTGATACATTTTTTATTTGAGATTGTTTTAGCATCCAAATAATTAGTATAAGAATTAGAGAAGTCAATGGAGAATAATTTCATCCATTTGTTAGTCACAAGTGACTGCATGGTGTAATTGTAAGGGGTGCTCGCATGACCCCTAATGTCATGGGTTCCTTGACAGCGTAATTCGTGTGTTTCATGTACAAAATTGTGGGTGTTGGATGTTGAAATCGGTCATGCTTTGAAGCCTCAAGATGTTTAATTTGTGTATTTATGTAAAACCTTATGGGTGTTGGATGTTGCGGTGGCTTATCCAAGTATCCAACAGTAGCCTCTTGGGTATGCATTTTTCCTGCTATTATCTATTTTTGCATCCTTGTCAAAAGCCATCACCACCGTTTCATGACTCAAACTAGTAGTGATTTCTTATTTTTACCCCAGTTCCCAGTGGTGATGAGGGTAATTTACTTATTTTCACCGGTGAGTAATCACCTCCACCAAAAGAAGGTGATCATAGGTTTAAGAAACGGTAGTGGAAACCATTTTGTATGTAGTACCGAATACAAATGAACAGACAGAA
>JAZFNS010020006.1:23286686-23296811 GCA_037127165.1 Alloteropsis angusta | reverse complement strand
TATATAAATGAAAAATTAAGGTTGAAGCCTAGGGCCAGGGCCCTAGTGGCCCTGGTACTTTAGGCATGCAGGGCTCCTCATTGTGTGCTTGAGTGAGACGAGGAACCGAAAATCTGGTTGCTGCAAAGCCACCAAGAGAGCTGATTTGGACATAGATAGATGAGGTGGAAGTTGGGGCATTCAACCAGTATGGAGCGTTAGACCTCCACTAAGCTGGTTCATATAATAATTATATAGCTGGAAACAAACATCGATATATTTAGTTCACTGTATTTTGTATAAAGTTTATGTACTGGATCGCGTGCACAGAAAAAAGAAATGAATTGGCACGGTTTTTAATACACAAAATTTATGTAAAATATGGTGAGCTAAACACCCCAGTAACCAGTTGCGTGTTTCCACACCACACGGGATGGGCAACAGCCAACACGAGCATACGGAGTATGTTACACAGCGACAGTGTCGTTCTAGTCGGAGAGGGACATACTATAGACTGCAGTGCATTTATCCCCCTTCCAATTCCGGTCTCCGCCGCCGAGAATCCTCTTGTTCTCGGTCTGCAACCCGATAGCTTTTGCTGCCTAGACTGTGTTTAGTTTAGAAAGATGTCATTGGAAAACGTGTCACGTAAAAAGAGACACATTTCAATGTGTTATTTTTGCAGTTGCATGCTAAAACTTACCGAACTAAACACAACCCAAAAAAACATGCAGGTGTGGGGAAGGGCCATTGCTCTGTTTGTTGTGTTATACATGAATGAAAGGACGAATCCACTCGCTCCCCCTACCGAGAAGAAAGTAAACCAAGATGCCTCACGAAACTGTACGCAAAACCAAGATGCCTCACGAAACTGTACGCATGATTGAGGTCATATTTTTATCCAAGTATTAATGTCTAAATCTGCTAGTAAATAGTGTTGAAGTTTAGCCAAGGCATAAAAAGTTTAGCTAAAAGAGAAGTGTTAATGACTACTAAAGTTTAACATCCAACTCTAACCCATCCAAAAACAACAGTTTTTTTTTTAAAAANATGATCCCGTGCATAGTAGAGCCATAATATATGCGCAGTATTGGAATTTGTCATGTATGCTNCCAGTGCGCAACTTTCGTTGGGCCGTAGGCCCATAAATGAGACGCTGCAGGCACGAACGTGCTTATCTGAAATTCGCCAGAATCTGAAACCAATCACACAATCCGAACACATGAATCTGAAGAAAATCCAGCACCACTGTGCTGTGTCCCGCTAAAATGCAAGCGGAGATTGTAGCAGTGGCGGTGCCACCTCGCTCGGAGAATCCAAAATCTTTTTTCTTCTTTTCCAAACAGAACTGACAGGAGTTTCTGCCGTTCCATGTGAATTGATCGAGCAGGAGATCAAAATTCAGGAGCTGAGACACTGAAACGAACGACACACAATGGCATTTGCATCGATTCTGCGGAAGACTGAAATCAGTACAGCTTTTGCACTTCCCTTGAACCTACTCATATTCCTTCACAAAATTCACATGATAACACACACAGCTACTAATTGGTAATTACTCCCCTACCAATCCATTCCCCTGTACTACTACAACCAGTACTAATCTATGCACACACTTGGCAACGGTCCGGGACAGTTCGTCCTCGTCTCGTCCCCATTTGCTTCTTCATTCACAAATCACGGCTTCCTCTACAGTTTTGTTAGAAAGCGGTTACCGTCCGATTGGGCGTCGGAGTCGCATGTTCTCTGCAGCCATCGCACGCCAAATCTGTTGGCGGCGGCGGCGGCGGAGGAGGACGAGGAGTAGTTGCGGTGCGGGTCCTCCGTCCCCTACCTGCGCTGGAAGTTGAGGTGCTTGATGGCGAGGAAGAAGAGGAAGGCGAAGAGGCCGATGATGGCGAGGTGGAGGCAGGTGACGAGGTCGAAGTAGCGGTCCTGCAGGCCCAGGTACCCCTCCAGGAACTCGCGCACCGTCTGCTGCCCGAACCCCGGCACCAGGATCTGCTCCGTCCGGTCCCCGAGCTGCGAGAACATCAGCCCGTACACCGTCCACGCCGCCGGGTCCGCCCAGTACACCCACCGCCACCACACGGGCATCAGCTGCATCATCCGTTCCGATTCCGTTCATCAGGTTCCAGGGTTTGATTTTTTTGGGGGGAATTATTCGGTCCACAGTATGAAATGGAGCCGCTAATTGAACCCATTGATTTCTCAATCGATTAGGGGGCCAAAAGTTGGGAGAAGTTGAAGGTTGTGGTACCTCTCTCGCGATGATGAATCCGGAGAAGACGTTCCAGAAGATGAAGATGAGGAACGACAGGCCCATGGCGATCTCGATGTTAGGGGTCAGCGCCACCGTCATCATCCCGTACAGCGTGTAGTACATGAAGCTCATCACCAGGTACAGGAAGAACCAGAAGAACTTGCTCGCCGTCAGCTCGAACCCGATCATTGGGTACACGATAGACGAGAAGATCAGCACTTGCACCAACATGTAAGGTAACTCCACCGAAACCTGCAACACACAAACAGTCCCGGTTCATAATCTGTGCCATGCCCTGCTGCATTGAGAACAATTTGAGTTGCCCTATAAGGCTATAACAGATCAATTGGTAAGTATGTAACGTTACCTGAGCAATGGCGTACGCCGTGGTTGAATACATGCCTGCCGCCTTTTCACGGTAGAGCACGACTCTCTCTGTAGCCACCACTGGCTGTAGGATGCTGCAATTCATGAATCCCAGGAACAGTGCTGATCCGTATACGATTCCAAGTATGTTGAACACATCTTGCTCGTCCTCGCTGTTGCATATGAAATCGCATTAGGAAATCAAAGCATCGATAACTAGCGTGTTCATGAAAGATAGCCATTATGCGCCAGAACCCCACTTACATGGTTGCACCGATTTTCCAGAATACGATTCCGAACAGGATTGAAACAGCAAAAGTGTTTATGAACCGAACAACATTATGTTCTGAGTTTTTCCAGTATGCACAACTTTGCTTCCACAGGCAAGCCATGCATTGTGTCGTAAAGTTTTGCCAATAACCCTGAGGAAAATTTAGGTCCTCTCTGTTTACTTCTGGCTGTTCCAACTCATCAATTAGAAGCCTGTTCTCCCTGCAGACACCACCAGGATCCATTAGATTTCACTTTCACCTTATTTTCTGTGCCAGTTAGCAAAAAGTGATTTGCAGTTTTATGTCTGTTAGTTTGTACCTGTATAGGGAGGAGTTGCGATAAATTTCTGCATAATCTACTCCAATCTCATATTCTGTTATATGTGAACTGATATCTAGCATCCAAGCTGCTGGGTTTTGGCCCTTGTTTATTCTTGGAACGCCAGGTATAGCCTGTTAAAAAGTAATTTTAATGTTTTCTTCTCGCTGCATCTCAAAAGCAAAATAGTTCTCAGGCAATCTTACCTCGAAATACTTTATCATGTTGCTAGATAGGGGTCCTAGTGAACCACTGTATATGAGCTGGCCTCCTCTTTTCATAAGCAGAAGCTGCAATTGACCAAATTGAACTGAAACTCAGAAAAGTTGATTTATAGCGCCTACTCATGTAAAAGGACAGCTATCATGCATTTCCTCAATCCTTTTCTACTTTAGGTCAAGACAATGTTTAAGAACACATGCATATTACTACTTTAGGTCAAGATTATTTTTAAGAACATTTTTTTCAGCCTTACATCACTTCCGCATTGGATTGTCAATGTTTTTAGTAGATTGTTGTAATCTTATTTTTTCTACCCATCTATAGTTATATACCATTTAAACATTTTCATACCTCATCAAAAGATTCAAATATCTCGATGCTTGGCTGATGAATTGTGCAGACAACAGTTCTTCCAGTGTCTACTGTCTTTCGTACTGTTCTCATGACAATTGCTGCAGCACGAGCATCCAAGCCAGTGGTTGGCTCATCCATAAATATAATGGAGGGACTAGCTACCAGTTCCACAGCTATTGTTAGTCTTTTCCGCTGCTCAGCTGACAGGCCTGTTGCCCCTGGAATTCCCACCATGGCATTCTTCAGGTCTGTGAGCTCAACTAGACTCATGACTTCATCGATAAACATCTGAAATGAATTTGAAGCGAAATCTTGTGTCAGGTGCTAGCTTCTAGCAATGATAAAGAGGGGATGAGGTTGATAAACATACATCTCTTTGATGAGGTTTCACATTTGAGGGTAGGCGAAGCCATGCAGAAAACTTCAGTGACTCATAAACAGTGAGATTAGGAGAGTGAATATCACTCTGTTCACAGTAGCCTGAGATCCTTGAGAATGTCTCCTGCTTCTTAGGGTAACCTGCTATTTTAATAGTCCCTTCAATATATCCCCCAGTTTTTCTTCCAGCCAATACATCGAGCAATGTTGTCTTGCCAGCACCAGTTATTCCCATCAATGCTGTTAGCACTCCTGGCCTAAAAGCACCACTGACATCTTGTAGCAGCTGAAGCTTTTTCTCCGTTACTCCATTTTTTGTCATCTCCTGGTGGGATATTTGCATTCTTTTCTTCAATAGATGATGGGAATTAATGCATCTACTGGGTATGGTTTGAAGTGTTCAAGAGATTACCTTAGGCATGTCAACGAAATAGTTGATATGATCAAATACGAGGGAGAGGGGTTGGAATGGGAGGATAACTTGATCATTTGACGAATTGCCATTTCCAACCATCTGGCTGTGGTACTCGAAATTTGCCTTTGTGGTCTTGATGTTAACCTGATGCTTGTGTGGAGCTGCAAGTAGTAAGAAGACATATAATTGTCTTTTTAATTTGTATTCAGTATGTACAAGGTTCTAGGATAGTGATAGATTGGTATACGTACAGTTCATAAACTCCAATGCAAATATGCTGAGGATGTTGAAGACAAGAGAGTATCCAAATAAAATACTGACGCTAATCCAGTACCAGTGCCACTCTGTCAGCAGCCCCCTGATCTTGAGGATAGCTTCACCGACGGTGTTTGCATCAGCATAATAAAATTCCTATCAATACCGAAGATCAAGAATTTTAGTATAATTTGAAAAAGGATATACTAGCAATTCCAAGTGTTGAAATTAGTGCTTACTGTAGCCCATCTTTTGTCATGAAATTCATTAAGGGCGATTGCATTCTGTGCGTATGTAAATGGGGATGTCCAATATCCCCAGCGCAACCATGGTTGTAGATCATCTGTTTCAATGTACAGAACTGGTGAGCAACTTATTGCAAAACCTTTATTAATATTTATATACTTGAAGTGTTATTACATAGTATGTCGTATGCTCATGTTTCGTGGTGCATGCTAACGTAAATCATGTAACCTTTTGATATGACGAAACCTCCAAGTATGTAGATGGATATAAGAGCTGCAGTGCCTAGCATGTTGGCCATCACTTGTGTCCTTCCTATGGCCGCTAAGAAGCGATACAAGCCCATTGACATTTGATGCATGGCGAAAAGTACCAGAAACTGCTGGATGAACCTGCCATAAGCAATGAAAACCTTTGTTCTTACATTGTCCTATTGAAGTACCAGAGATCATTAGGTATGTAAAGTGCCAAGAGATGAGTACCTGATAGGGGAAGGTGCATATCCAATCACATAGTAGGTTAAGCCCGTCCAAAGGCCTGTCTCAACAAGCGATATCGGGATACTAATAAGGAAAACTGAAGAAAGGAGTGCCCATCCTGGCAATGCTAGCAATTCTCTTTGCTTGTAGAAGGTGGGAAGCCGCTTTATTGTCATTGCAATTTCGGTCATGCCATTGAAGTTTACTATGACAACAGCCATAAAAAGTGCTCCCATGTACTTATTGGCATCAAGTACGGATTTGTGGCTCATTTTTGTTCTCAGGAAAAGAGTGGAGATCACCAAAGCCATAACAGTTATCTGTATGGTCTTGAATATATGTACCGGGGAATTTCGTTTTAGGAGCAGTACTTCTCTTGAAAAGCATGTCTTGAAAATATTCCATCTGGAGATCTGGCGACTTGCATTCATTGTAACTTCCTTGTTCTTTCCAGTATTGTTTGAGCTGCACAGCTTTTCTTCTAGTTGAGGGAGATATGACATTTGGAAGGATTCTGCAAATTTTTCAATTGAATGGTACTGATACTTATTTTGATCACCAGCCCAGTATTGCTTTTGGTCCATCTTTGAGGTTACCTGGTCAGTGATCAATTGGAGAAAAAAATATTACATCGTTTTGCACAACTAATATTGCAGAATACTGATGTTTTGCACTAATGCATGTAATTGCAATTCATCTATTCCATCCTTAATTTTGCGGATCTAATGTATTGACTGTCTCAAAAGATATAGAGTAATTTCCTAGGTGTAAATAAATTTTTTATCGGTTATTCCTTATAGGCACATTGACAATTGAGTACCTCTTGAAGGAAATCTGCCACATTCTTCCTTCTGGGGCATTTGAATCCCATAGTTTCAAAGAAGTCCGTAGCATTTTCTCGAGGACCTTGATACACAATTTGCCCCTCACATAAAAGTATGATGTCATCAAATAATTCCAATGTCTCAGGAGGTGGTTGCAGCAAAGAAATAACCATTGTGAGATCCATCAAATGTGCCATCTGTTGGAGAAACTTCATGATCTCAAATGTGGTGGAGCTATCGAGACCTGTTGATATATCATCCATAAAGAAACATCTTGCAAGACCAACTAGCATCTCCCCTGCATTAAAAAGTTTATTGTAATAAATAAATCTGCAAATAAACTCTCAATCATGATGTCAATTTGTAAACTTCTTGGTAGCTAGCACTATCTCCATAACATTTTTCTTTAATGTAACTGGCATATTTGTTTGGAATGCACTCTCATGTGAGTGTTGCTCTCTTAAGTTTCCTGTGTAGTGTAGAAAGTAGAAACTAGAAAATATACTGTGAAGAAACCTTCCAAGAGGCATGCAAATCCTATTTTCATCTAGTTATAACACATAAGGGGATGCCTGCTTTGATACAATGGAATAAACTGTTGAGTTTCAATGTAGAGTTCATTAGGGGAAGAATTTTGCACTATTGCGAATATATATATTGTTTCCATGGGTTCATTTGATTGAAAGTTATTATTCATAATCATGCTATTTACTCTTGAATCTGCACATATTGATTCATTTTTTGGGGTAGAGAAATTGAGCATAGCATAAGTTTCCACTGGACACTTCTGTACAGGAAGACGAAGATATTTTTCTGGAACATAAAAATCCCTCTACTTCTAAGCACAACAGTCCTGCTGACATTTGCATGTATGGCCTACTTGATTCCAAGTTCAAACATTGTTTCATTTAGCCAGTTAAGTATTTCCTTACTCTGTACCTTGTTCTAATTTATTGGCTTGATAGTTATAAATCAATCTGTTTTCAGGGCCGTAATCATTCTTTATTTCCATGAAAATTCCAATCCTATTAAGAGCCTTTTGGCTTTTGATTTCCTATGGTGGTAGCATTTCAGGTATGTGGCTTTCTTTCAGATGAAAGCTCGTGCTTCCTATACAAAACCTATAGCTATTGTATGTCTTTCACCTTATTAATTGATTGAAAATTGGTATGCTTACCAATTGTGGCTCTTTTCTTCTGCCCTCCTGATATTCCTCTTCTCATCTCGTCTCCTACTAGGGTATCAGCACACTCAGACAAGCCAAGTATCTGCATATAATCAACTGTTATTATGTTGGCAAGGTACACATCAAACTGAACAAGTAACCAAGTTACCTTGATAATGTAGTTTGTTGTAAGGTTTCTTCCTTCTCCAAAGGTTGTAGCCTGCAGAGAACAGTTGTTTGAGTAACTAAATTAAATATGATCCAGTTTTACCAGAAACGAAATAGTACAATGTGAAACTACCTTAATGAATGAATCAAGATCTTGGTCCACTTTATTGATGACACCTTTTTTTCTTCTTATTGCTTCTCCTAGCATCTCTGGGGTTATCGATCCAAACAAAAAGGAATCTGTGTCAGTATTCGTGCCATGGGAAAATTGATATATCTTCACACTTCCTTCTTGAGTTACAGTGTCTCATGGCTGTTAACTACAGCACATTCCAATGATGTTTAAAATGTATGCTCACTATATGCAAGACGGATGTCTTCTTTGTCGAGAATGCGCAGGAGAACTGTGCATCATTGCATTAAGAAGAAAATATTGTTTCAGTTACAAGAGGGATGTCTTACCAAATTCATTATTGGTTCCCAGCATCTTGGAAGAGAAGTCGATTGTCTCTCTTACTGTCATCTCAGCATGGTGAAGATCATACTGGCTAACATACGCACGCAGGTACTGTGGTGTTGAGGAACTCATTTCTTCTCCATTGTACAATACCTTTCCTTTGAACTATCAAGAATCATTGCATCATGAAGAAAATGCATTTTTGTCAGTAAATACCTAGTGTTATCTCTGTTTTTTTTTCTTCTCATCGAGACATCGACGAATACTTCTTATAGCATGTAGGTAAATTAGTTTACCTTCAAAGAAGAATCCAATTTCCCTGCCAATGCTTTTAGAAAGGTTGTTTTCCCTGAACCTGGTGCTCCTAGAAGAAGCGTCATCCTGATAGAGTGGGATAAAATCTCAATATCTTAGTAAAGACAATAGATACTCAAGTGCTAGACCAGACATAATAGTCTTTTATTGAAGACGAAAAGGAAGGAAAGCACAAAAAGGCTAACAAACTCATACATGTATATTCTAGTATTTCTTTGCTAAGTTTGATCAAGTACTTAGTTTTGAGGTAGAATGGGATCTATATCAGCGCTTGGCAGTTAGGAAAGATATGGATAGTTTTACCTTGATGGTCGAATGACCCCGCTTACTTCATTTATGATTCTGATAGGCCTTTTCCTTGTAACACACATATGAACAGATGTTGCTAATTCCTGCATAACAGTATAAAATTTCCACTTTATAGATACTTTCTTCAAATATAGCCTACCGACTTTACATTGCAAAACAAACACATTCATGTCATACACATGTATGTTAGTACTAGCTAAAGTACACAGCAGCAGAACAAGGTGCAGTATCCTTTTGATTCTTGTTTAGAGTCCATGTGCTCGATCCAAACTGGGCTAAAATAGTCTGCAGGTTTACCTTTTTTGTTGTGTCCATGCCAACAGCTATAGTAGATATCAAAAAAAAAAAAACTCTGCTGCATAGTGCTCTGGCTTGTGCATAGTTTTGGATTTGTTAGCATACTAGGCCTGGTGTACATCCTGGAGAGAAGTGCATAATCCACCACCCCATGGGGGGCTTTGTGCAGAGAAATATGTTACTGACATGTTGGATTCCTTAGGTTGGAAAGAATTCGTGCTATGAAGCTCAGGATAGGATTGGCACAGCTGTTGAATCTCCACAAACACGGCCCGATAGTACATAGATTAGCTGTTTAATTTACTGCATAGCAGACTTTGCCGCAGTCAAAATCGGGGACCATTTGTAGCTCGAGTTAGGCTACCGTAGCACGTCTGCACATGGCGTATGAAGTTTTGCATCAACCTTTTCGGAGTTTCAGGTACTAGAATTGGTCTTAGGTGGGACAAAAATGGGAAGTCGGTTGTGAAAACACTGCTGATGATCTAACCAAAACCTCACAATCTGTGCAGAAAGTGTACCTCATAATAATGACTGATCCTTTTGAAGGGGAAATCATTACAAGAAATTTAACAGAGACGTGCTGTGTTCTCTTCCTTTGCAGGGGAAAGAAAAAGAACAGACACAGGCCGGGGGCATGGGTCAAGCATTGAAGGCGGCCGCACCGTCTGAAGAGGATGGACTGGTCGGATCGAGAGATGCTCGGTCACAGCTCGCAGAGGTTCACTGTGTGGTCTGCGTCGCTTTCCACGACGAGGAATCACGCAGGTTGAAGGCTGGCTGAGCTAACCTAACTAATCAGGGTCCCAGCTGGCTGGCCAAATGCGAGGGAGGCTCTGTGCTTGTGTCTCCTTCGAAAATCTCAGGACATGGGGTCTGTGGCGAGCTGGATATGTCTCGTCTCCGTCTCTTGTGAAGACTGTCCATGACGCTGCTCCGTCAGTTCAGTTACGTTAGACATTTATGAAATCGATACCATATTTATTAGGAAAAAGTCTATTTTCGACCATCCAACTCTTGTCTCAGTTTGGTTTTGGCCATCGAA
>JAZFNS010020006.1:22353326-22364940 GCA_037127165.1 Alloteropsis angusta | reverse complement strand
ATGTAATTTAACTGTGGTGTAGTTATGAAAAGTCTTGCCTGGTTTTGAATATAGTAAGCTACGCCATTGGTCACAAAGCTTTTGTGGTTTCCTGGATGCAATATCTTCAGAGTATCTGAACATCACCATGTGCTTATATGCTAATAATTGTGTTTCAGAGATGCTATTGATGATATATAAGATAACTAATACCTTTAACACGTTTAATACCTGACCATCCCTAATTGATCTACCATCCTCTCATCAAAATGATTTTTTTGTCTTCTATTTCTGGNNNTCACATATTTTCTGAAAGAGATGGCCAAGGGGGTAGAATCGGTAATTCACAACCATAGCTGACTGCACAAGGACGAAATTGAGCCGGTTGCGAAAGTTTGAGAACGAGAACGGCCTTTTCCGTAGTTCAGGGATGAAATTGAGCCGGTTGCAAAAGTTTGAAGATGAGAACGACCGTTTTCGTAGTTCAAGGATGAATTTGAGCTTTCTGCGATAGTTCAGGGATGGATTTAGCTATTCCACCTTGTTTAAATATTCCTTGCGTCCAAAAAGCATAGTCGCATTTTGACAAAGAAAAACTAATTTGGTGTAATTTGTATTGTTACTCTTATTATAAAATAATATTAATTACAAAAGAAATATCATCTCCGAGTCTCTTTGAATAAAAATATATGGATATACATTTTAAAAACTTTCTAAAAACAAATCCCCTGCACACATCAGCCAGGGGCCAAACAAGAACCGCCGGCCGGCCGGCCAAGAAGCCGAGTCGCGTACACGTCTGCCGCCGCCCAGCCGCCCCCGCGCGCATCCGTCCGGCCGCTCCGCCCCAAAAGCCCAAACAGCTAAGAATTGCCAAGTCATTGCCCCCCAATTCCTTTCCCCTCCCCTGCGGACCAAGCCTCGGCGACCATCGGGCCATGGCCGCCTCCTCCCTCTGAGCCCCGTCGCCGCCTCGATCCATGAGACTTCCCCATCTTGCCGCGGCCCGAGGATGTCCCAGGGCGACGTCGACTACAGGTGAGTTGGGTCGCCCCTCCCCCGTTTTCCGCAGTCCATTATTAATCCCTTGTTGTTTGGTCTTCTTGGTATGGATAGAGGCGGGAGTAGTCAGAGGACCGGTTCTTGCGTTTGGTCCCCTGGTGAATCCCGGCGGGCCATGGTCCATGGATGTTGGATTATTGGATTCCAGGGGTTGCCCCGGGGATTCCTTGCTTGTGGAGTGGGAATCTTGGTGTCCTGTTAGTTTTGGAACCAAGAACAGGGAACCTAGGATCCATAATCCGTTGTGCTGGGTTGATTGGTGTGTGATTGTTACTCTATCCTGCGTGCCTGGTTGGAAATTTGGATGTTGTCTTTGCCTGATGAAAGAATCCTTAGTTTAGAGTGAGCTTTGTTTCTAGCCAGGATAGAAGTTGTTTGTGTAGTGTACTAACAATATTTGTTACTAGAATCATGTCTAGTTTGGTGCCCATCTAACAATAAACAGTCGTGCTGCTGGATTTGGGGACAACACTAATTTCCTGATGCTGTTGTGAATAAATCCATGCAACTTTTCGTAGTCTTTACCTGCTGACAGTATCCTTGTTTAAGTGAGCTTGGTTTTCCAGCCAGGATAGAAGTTCTCTGGGTGATGTACTAACGATATTTGTTACTAGAGTAGAATGTTTGCTGGGTGTCCATTTTTTTTTTCTCGAACACGCAAGGGAACTGCGCATCATTATATTAAGAAGAATAAAGATGGGGTTTAGAACCCCTTACAACGCTACACCACACCCACACTGAAACTCAGGAAACTCTCTCTCTCTCGCGCCTGTACAGGCCTTGACCCTAGACCAGTGATTAGAGAACTAGAACATTGAGGCATTAGTGTGAGGAAATGTGAGACTCCTCCAGCTCCGGCCAAAGTCCAAAGGTGCACTTCGTATTTGATAATAGCCATGAGTCTCTCAATATTAGGATGGTTCCCATCAAATACACTGATTTCGATGGTTCCAAATAGACCATGCTCCTAAAATGATAATAGTGTTCAGCCCTTTTTTTGGCCTGCCCATCCAGTCTGTTGCTTGTGTGTGCCCCCATTCATCAAATGAAGGTGTCCATCTATATTGTACTGCCAATTAAAGAGTCATGCTGCTGGAATTTGGGGGACAACACAAATTTCTGGATGCTGCAGTGAGCTTATCCACGCAACGGTTTTGTGCGTTATTTGAACATGTCGAGATTCACTCTGCAAGCTCCTATTTTTGGACAGACGTGTGAGCATGCTACAGGTGGACGTGCTGGCCTGACCGTGTGAAACTGGGGAATTATTGTTGTTGTGGAACTGTTTCTTGAAACAGGATAAAAAGCAGGGTGCAGTTGCAAGGTGATTGAAATGGAATATTAAACAGGGTGCAGTTGCAACATTTGTGTTGTCCATTGGCAGATTAAAGTTAGCTGGTAGAAAATCGCCATATAGTAAAAGGAGATTGTACGCGTTTTCTGTTGATGTCACATGTTAAATTTAAAATACTTATCAATAACTGCAGTGATGTAGTTTGTGCACATAATTTGAAAATCTTTATATCCATAGAAATGGCCATTTATATGCATAAATTGTTAGACTGCAACCATTGAAAAAAATTGGAATCATAATTGTCAGTTTGATTGTTCTCTAATACTAAAGATGATAAAAAGCTTTCATCATCAGAAATTCCTACAGTTAAGTATGTGTTTTGTTAAGTTCTTCAATATGGCATTAATAGTAATGAATTTTCACATTGGCTGTTTGCTTCACCCGCCAAATCTAGTTTGTCTTTCATTTGATACAGTTATTACTAATAGCAAGATGAGTTGAAGGCAATATCATCTTGTGGATACCATATTATATCTGTGCGCACTACTTTGTCTATTCTGCATGTTTTGCTTTCTTTCTTGTTTTCTTTGTGTGTTGCTTACAACAATTATGTCTATTGACAGCTGTGGATCTTGTGGATATCCTCTAAACCTTTCTTCTTCTAACCGAAGCACATCTGAAGTAGGCTCCTCATATAAGAAGTCTCTGAAGAAAGGACTGATTTCATTCATTTCTGTTGATCTCAGCCGATTTACTCAGGTAGACGAGATATCTTGCTTTCCTCTCACCTGGCGTGGTTACAGACCGAAAACTAAGCTTCTTTGCCGAAAATGTGGAGCATCTATTGGCTATGGATATGGTGAGCCAGCTGTTTTGTGTAGTTTTGATCCAGCAAGTTCATCCTCTACCAGTACATCCCAGAAGTATTTAATAAAGATCCAAGCTCTCCAACCTTCAGACGGAACTCAGTAATCTGTAACTTCAGTCAAATATGGAAAGAGAGACAATGGATGTCAGTTTAGAAAACTACATCGGTTACCTATCTGATGATTGCTTGCTTGCTATATTTAACAAGCTTGGAAGTGAGTCAGACAGGAATGCTTTTGGTTTAACTTGCAGGAATTGGTTGAAGGTTCGAAACATTGGTCGGAAATCACTAACACTCCATTGTTCTTTTAACCCTACGATAGATAAGGAGCATGCCAAGTGCATCCCAAAGATATTGGCCCAGTCACCTTGTCTTAACAGAATATCCCTTGCTGGCCTCGCAGAGTTACCTGACTCAGCTTTCAAAGCTCTGAGAATGTCTGGGCCATCTTTGCGATCCCTTTCGTTGTACTGCTGTTCGGGTATAACAGATGATGGTGTGGCACAGGTGGCAATAGGATGCCCAAATTTAGTGGTTGTTGAACTTCAAAGCTGCTTTAATATTACAGATGCTGGTTTGGAAAGTCTTTCAAAGGGTTGCCATGCTTTAAAGAGTCTAAACCTTGGTTCCTGCACAGGCATTTCAGACCGAGGGGTATCTGCAATCATTAGCAATTGCTCAAACATTTGCACACTAATCATTACAGGTTGCAGACGCCTGTCTGGTGTTGGATTCAGAGGTTGTCCAAGTACGCTTCGTTATCTTGAAGCTGAATCTTGTATGCTTTCTCCAGATGGTTTGTTAGACGTAGTTAGTGGTGGTGGACTTGAGTACCTGAACTTGCACAAGTTAGGAAGCTCAGCTGGGCTGGATGGCTTGGGTGGCCTTGCTTTTGCTAAAAGTCTTCGCATTCTGAATCTAAGGATGTGTCGATACCTCACAGATGATTCTGTGACAGCAATAGCCAGTGGCTGCCCATTTCTTGAGGAGTGGAACCTTGCTATCTGCCATGGGGTCCATTTACCTGGTTGGTCTGCGATCAGGATGTTTTGCAATAAGCTAAAAGTTCTGCATGTGAACCGCTGCCGAAACATCTGTGATCAGAGTTTGCTGGCCCTCAGTGACGGCTGTCCACACCTTGAAGTTCTGCATATAAATGGCTGCGTCAAGATTACCGCTATTGGTCTGGCTTTCTTTACCATTTCCAGGCCCCATGTGAACCTAAAGGTGGATGAAGTTATGTCCATTGGTCCTTCCATCGAAAATTTGTTCAGGATGCAATGATGGGAGATTGTAATTAGATTTTCTGAGTTTGGGCCTACAAATTTAAAGCCGGTTTATTACAGATGATTGGTTCTTAGTATAGATTGAGCATTGTGATTGCTCCAGTGCACGCTTGTTTCATCGATGTAAGATATCATACTGATTTGAGTGTTGCGGACTGAACAATATATGTTGAAACAAAAGAGTTGAACTTATGTAAGGGGTACCTTGGTTATTATTATGCTCTGGCTGTGGTTTACTGGTGAAACAGATTGTTTGTATTTCTGTTTTTGAAATGGACTGGCATGAGTTCTGCACTATCTGCCAGGCGTGAAATTTTAGCCGAGAAGTGCAATATTGATGTGAGCAACATGGAAACCGAGGCCTAGCTGAGCAAGCTCCTGTAGCAGAACCTGCAAAAGATGTGCTTAGCTGACCCCTAAACCCCGTGGTATCCTCCTTCATCTGTAATGACGCTTGCTTATCTGTAATCCACATCTATTTGTTTGGAAGACCTTTGGTGGTGCTCATTCTGTTCGTAATGCAATTTCTTTAAATCAACTGGTAGAAAACTATAGATGAATATGACGATTCTGTGCTATTGTTTTTTATATCTGGGACTTAAATTCTTTATTTGATATTATGGTCACATGACGGCAGCTGAGACATGCCCTGTCTCTATGCTCAAAAGCTATGCTATCCACTAATTCCCACAGAAATATCACCAAATTATAGCCATAGTCCGGAAGCTAAACATGAACCCTATCTAAACTGATAAAAGTTCTGACAAACATCAGAAGTTACTTGTTTTCCCGACCAAAGAACTGCAAAACCCTTTGGTCCACCTCATTTGTATTCAGATTTTAGAGCCATATGTGGCCATATCATATAATTTTGTTGATCTCTTACACCACTGTGCACCAATCTACGAACTTATAACTTCGAACAACAATTCACAAGTTGAATACAAGCTGCATTCTGATGTACTGTTAAAATCATATATTCAATACTGAATACTGAACAAATTTCAGTTCCAGCATCAGTTTGCATTAAGAAATTATAAAACATCCCCTGAATTTCAGAAATCTTGCAGGTCAGCAACGTTTCCTAGGATCACAAATTCAGAGACCCATTGGCAAAATTTTTTGGTGCCGAGGGAATGCAGCACAGAATATGAAGAGAGGAAAACACAATCCATTCTTTGGATGAAGGGAACCCAAAAAACACTACAAAACAAAGGGGAAGTTACATCACACTACGGGGACATTTTGAAACAGAATAAATAAATAATAAAATGAAAAATAATCAAATTTAAAGTACATTTGAGAAAACAGGGAAGAAAAATCTAACATAATGGGGCAAAAAGGAGAAGGTAAAAATGCAGAAATGATAGGAAGTTGTGGGGACTCTATAGGTGTTTTACCAACAACCTAACAAGAAGGTTCCCGAGGTAGTCGATTTGTAGTCATGGTCACACCGAGATCAGGAACTCAATGTTGCACACAACACAACATTTATATAGGTTCAGGCCACAATGTGCATAATATCTTGCATCCTATATCCTAGACTGTATTGCGTGAGATTGATTGATATGCTTTGGAGGAGTCTCCGCCCGCCTTATATACTTGGGGGAGGGGAGGGGGGGGGGGTTACAGGCCGGTTTACAAGAATTCTAGTCAATTGCAACCAAAAAGATGTCTACGATTACATTGAATACTTTCCAAACTAATCTACTAGTTCCATATTTCGTAGAAGTCCAATGCCGTGCAGCACCATAGTCATCTATAGATGATAGTACCCATATTTGTAGTAGTCCACATATCATCAGTGGGACTATGGATGCTGGCCTGACAAAGCCCCCCACCTCTTCGTAGTCCAGTACTTGAAGAAAACTGGGTACTTTTGATGTTTACTCGAGTACTTCAATCAGAATGAAATAGCTGGAAGGTACTTCGATGGGCACGTGTCTTACAACTCTCGAGCCTTGAACCATACCTTGTTAGGGTTGAAAAGGGTCAAGAATAACTTGTGGCTTGTTTTTACATAGTATCCAAAAATTAGTGGCAATACCGAAGTTCAGTTTAAAGAATTTTCAGTAAAACCCGTTATTTTGAAAATAATCCCAAAAATAATGACTTTTTCGGACAATCCGGAAAAAAACCTTTAAGTTGGGTGTTCTGAATGCAAAATGTCACTGGTGGGTTATAAAATAACCCTTCACAATGACTTTATCCTTTCACTTTTCTCGTCAAGTTAAAAAATCCTAGCACCGCTGCCACCAATTCGAGCTTTCTCCTCCACCAAATCCCTAGCCCCCGAGCGAATGCGAGTCAAGCGAAAGTGACTCATGACATCAAGGATGGTGAAGAATGACCAGCCGGAGCAGTCATGCAATAGGAAGGTTGGGAAGGCCCGTTGTACAGATCCAAAGGGATTACAACATTGGTACCGAAGAAAATCTGCAACGCTTGGTCAATGAGGGGCTGCTTTAAGCTCAAGAAATTATCGAGTGCAGGCAGTCCCGAATCAAGATGCGTGGCCAAAGCAATAGGTGGGGGAAACCACAATTTTTACTCAGTTCATTCAGAGGGGTCCGGCATTGCCGGTCTGCGATTTTCTCTGCGGCCTTCTCTTCTTTTATGGATTGGAGTGCCGCCAGCTCAACCCCAACAAAATCTTCCACATCTCTCCATCTTTGTACATTTCTGTTAAGTATTCTTGGGGGCTCTCCTCCAGGTTAAGCCTTACCTAAAAGAATTTCGAATTTATGTAGTCAGTGGTGCCAAGTTTCAGTTGCGTCAGTACTGTTCGGAACAATATTTGAACTACAAGCAAGAGGACAACAACCCATATTGGCGCAAGATGTGGTGTTATATTGGAAACCATGTGCCAGCTCTCGCCGAGCACACAAGAGTTGCTCCAAAGTGCAAGCCAGATTGGATTAGTGAACCAACGAATACTTGAGTTATTGCAAATTTGAGAGCTGGTGGAGCACATCAAGGTTTTGGAAGCACAAGGAGTTACTAGGGCCTCCGTTGTCTACAACTGGAACAGCCGATGCATCCAGCCCTTGACGAAGTGGACGACTTGGGGTTGTTAGTATTCTTGCATCAAAGGTCTATCACAGATGGTGCCGGAACTTTTTTCTAAAGAGGAGATCAGGAGGCATGTGCAAGACTTGCTCTCAAATGTTCATGTAGGGCTCTTTCTTCCCAAGTTGTTTGACTCTAGTAATCCACCAAATCCGGCAAGTGCTGAGCAACTATTTCAATCGTTCGAGTACTTGAATTGTATTCTTATCTTTGAAATTCTTTATCTTCATAGGATGATGTAAATATCTTTTTTATCAAGGCCACCCATGCCAGAAGATCAAGTTCCAAGACAAGTTCCCAAGTTAGCCACACCCGACCTTCTGATGTCCTTGCCGAAAGGGTGAGCTCGAGTTCTGAGTCACTGAACTCAAATGACTTTGAATTGGCACCAATGCATAAGAGAAATACGGACGAGTTTTCAAGCTAGATTGGTGCTTCTTAAAGTACTCCCGATACAACAGCACTGGAAGATACAAGAGAACTCCCCCCGCCTCCATCAAAGAAGGCCAGGAATGTCGTAGGAAAGCGGTGCATGCCTTGCAGGAGTTGAAGTGTGGCTAGCTGGTTCCGCCAATAGTTGGTCAACCAGTCGATGAACAAGGTAGGCATCCAACATTACCTAATGGTGTATCAGATAGAGTAGTTATTCCATTATGCGACCCACTGGATCTCCTTGTTCTAAAGCCGATAGTTGAAGGGGAATGAAAAGGCGATGAAGGTAAACAACCGGAGCTTGTTGTACAAGAGCAAGTCATGGCCACGTCGCTGCATATTACTGAATAAGTTATGGACCCACAACCACTGGTAGATGAGAAGGCAGTTGACCCTGCACCGCCTGTTGATGCGCTTGTGGTCAATCCACTATCGCTCGAAGGAGAGAAAGCATCGGAGCATGTGGACTGTGGTAGAACCAGACAGTGCTGCTGCGGGCTCTCCCCGAAGGAGGCTGACACCAAGGTAGCTTTGCTGAAACCCTTGGTGCTTAGCAACCCCAAGCTACCACTGAAAATGTTGAGATGGTAACTTATCTTTTATTCAAGTTGCAATTTTAGCAAAATCATCATGCTTGAGTTGTTCATGTAATCTTCTTGTTACCTTTTTCAAAATATCCTCTAGGCTGGGCTTAAAGAAGCCTAGTGCCAAGGCAAAGAACAAAGGCAAGAGCCCTCGCCAGTTGAAGCAACCTGGACTTCTCCAGCCTCCGTGCTGGAGAACATCGTTGAAGAAGCCTCTGGGCAAAAGAGTATGGAACTAGTATTTGAAGCTACTTTGAGAACCATAGGGTCAATGTTGATGGTCCTTACATGACAAATCTGACAGTCAATATACTCATAATATAAGGAATAACTATGCTCTTACTAACATATGACTTTACCAATAACCTAGTTCCACATCTATTGTATCAGTAAGTGTTTTCGGGAAGAGAAGAATACAAAGAAGGGGGACTCAACTCTGCGAGCACCGGGAGAAGAAGGGCCCACTAACCAGTCATACCTGGGCCAATCCATAGGGAAATTGGATCAGAGGGACCCTGGACCCACCAGTCATCCACTAGAGAAAGTGTTGGTATTTCTTAATGTCATAAATATTTAGCAAGTGCATATAAGTACATTGTGGCATTTCGCTCTAGAGTATTCCAGAGTCTCATATTTGTTTATCCTCAAGAAAAGCAATTGCTGAAGAGAGTGGTTACCCAATGCATTCAATTATGTCACCATCAATGTACCAAAGTCTAGCAAGGGGTAAACATTAATAGAGGGGTAGTGTGACACATAGAAGATTTAGTGCTCAAAAGAAATAAGTGCCTGGGTTTTCTAAAGGCCATTACCACAGCGTATATTACTTTTTCTATCTTTGAGTAGAACAGCTTTGAACCCGTTAGGGCTTCTGATATAAAGTACACTGGTTGTTGTATCTTTTTCCTTCCTCACTCCTTTTCAGAGACCAGGGCTGCGCTTACTGCTAAATGAGATGCTACAACAAATAGTAGTAGACGTGCCTTTGGATTTGGGGTAGTTAGCTTCGTAAGACTCACAATGTATAACTTTAATTGTCAGAAAGCTTCCTCTTGTCCAGGACCCCAATTAAACTGGGATGCAATTCTGATTGTTGCAAAGAAGGGGCTTCTTCTTCCTGTAGTCTTTGCAATGAATCTATTCAGAGCCGCTATTCTTCTTGTCAGCTTATGCATATCTTTCATGCATTTTGGTGGATCCATTTCTAGAATTGACCTTGTCTTATCTGGATTGGCTTCCATCTCGTTTGTTGAAATAAGGCATGCCATGATTTTTCCTTTGGTTACTCTGAAGACACAATTATCTGGATTGAGTTTTAGCCTTGTTTCTCTCATTCTTGCAAAAGCCACTGCTAAGTCTGAGATGTGATCTGCCCTTCTTGCACTTTTGACTAAGATGTCATCAACATATGTCGGTATGGTGTCAAACAACTCCTCTTTGAACACGATGTTGGACATGTGAAAAAAGGTTGTGCCTGCATTCAAAAGCCCGTTAGGCATTCTTACGAAGCAATAAGTACCAACTGGAGTAATAAAACTGGTCTCTTCTTCCCCTTTCCTCATACAGACTTGGTGATAGCCAGAAAAGCAATATAGCAAAGACATTATCTCGCTGGTTGTAGCTTGATCAACAATCTTGTCAATTCTTGGAAGAGGTAAATCATCTTTTGAGCAGGCTTTATTGAGGTATTTGAAATCCATGCACTTTCTCCACTTGCCATTTTTCTTTTGCACTGGGACAATGCTCACTAGAAATTGAGAATATTTTACTTCGCGGATAACATGGCCATCCAACGGACGATGTACTTCCACATTGACTACACACGCTTTCTCTTCAGACATTTTCCTCACCCTTTGTTTCTTCGGCTTGACAGAAGGGCTGATCTTCAGCTTGTGCTCGATTATGCTTCTATCCACTCTTCCAAGGTCATTGTTTGACCATACGAAGACATCTTTATTGTTGCTAAAAAAACTCCATGAGCCTCTCTTTTTCTACTGCTTCGAGATTAGATCCAATGGTGAAGTACCTATAAAATACATGAGGTTCCAACCAGACTTGTTTTGTCTCATTTGGTTTGGTCATGTTTCTTTCTCTTTGTCTTGGTATGATTGTTCGTCTTGATAGATTAGCTCTTTGCCTTCGAAGATATGTACATTTCTTTGGTCTGGTGTATCTGCCCTTTCAATGTATTATAGCCTCTCTCTGGTCTCCTAAGACAACAACGACCCCCTTGAGAGCTAGCATTTTCATGCACAAGAAAGCTTACTTGATAGTGGTGTCGAAGGTGTTGATCACTCTGCTATCAAAGACAACATTGTTGTCAAAGGTCATGTTGACTACATCGAACGTGATGTATTCCCTTCATGCATTCAAAGTATTGCCGAATGTCACTACTGGAGTGATTTTGCCAAGTGTCTTGGTTCTCTGTCCTCTAAAGGCAATAAGTGGAGTGTCTGAGGGTTTGACATTTTCTGGGTTGATGTTTGTCATGGATCTTAGTGTCTTTGCCAGAATATTTGCTTAGCTCTCTGTGTCATCTAGTACCTTTCTAATTGTCCAACCTACTATATTGGTCTAAATCGTTATTGAATCACTGTGAGTGTAATTGTGCAGCTTGAGATTATCTTCCGTGAAGGTAATTGGCAACATTATTTGTCCTTGAATTTGTATCCATTGAACTGTGTCTTTATTCCACTTTTACTACTTTTTGATTTCTATAGCAGAAGGATGTGCTACCAGATTGTAATAATTGGCTATAGCTTCTTCTGAGGTCAAGGCTGGGACTTTTCCCATTGTCACACCCAGTTTTAAAGGCAAAAACGAATGATATTCATATGTGTGCCATGATCTAAATTTTCACACATATGAGACTTCGTCAGTGATATGAATAGCAATATCACGTAAAAGAATGAAAAACACTTACAAACTATCAGAGTACCACTTTATCTGGAAACGGAGGGAGCGACACTTCAGAGGAAGTCGACTGGGGGCTGCGTACGCCTAACACCATCTTCAACAACGTCACATCAGCTTCTGAGCA
>JAZFNS010020006.1:19034465-19048580 GCA_037127165.1 Alloteropsis angusta | reverse complement strand
AAAAAGCTACATACAAGCAAATCGGGATATAATAATGTATTCCTAGCATGTATTTTCAGAACAAATTTACTCACATCGCCCTCATGTATTTGGTCGTATCACGTATATTTCAACCCTACCTGAATTCCACCTATCAAAAACGACACTTTTTTATTGGCTAGCAGAGTTATGTATACAGAATCTTTTCGAGCATGTGTTCACACGCCACGCCATGCCTGCGTGACCCCAAACGGGTTACAGATTTTATAGTGACCTACCAGGATGATGTCCTTATCGGTGATAAAAACAAATGTTTAATAGTGGACACATTAAAAAAGAGAAGTAGGGGGCCACTATAGTACAGTAAGCTAGATTTGACCAAACATTAAAAAACAGATATATAATAATGCATTCCTAGCATGGATAAAATATGCCTCTACAACTTGCAAAATTACAGAAAGGTGCCCAAAAGTTGAGACCCTCAGATCTGGATATCTAGTATGAATCCAAAAAGTTAGTTGGATATTAAGTAGTATAAATCCAAAAAGTAAATTAAGTATACTAAATTGCTAAGGTTGCCTTTTGCTCATTTAGATAAATATTCCTAAATATAACGAAGCATACAATTTCAACCAACAATGAAATAAGTTTTTATTTAAATTTTAAAAATAAATATCCAAAATAGACATCTAACTAATAACTGCATAAATAGCCAAAAAATAAAGAAAACTAATTGTATTTGCTCTATATATAAGAATGCTCAAATTTCAGTAGAGAATAAAACTTAGTTGTTTATTACACTTGCTTAAAAAATTCGTTTTTTAAAATTAAAATAGAGTTCAGTGCACACGTATATGGTACCTGAAAAACAGCCCAAGCATTAACAAAGCATCCGAGCATCTTTCGNCTGAAAATAAAAAAATCTGAGCATCATTCCATTTCCATGTAAGGACTACAAAGNTTTTTTTTTTTTGAAATAAGAAAGGAGTACAAAGTAAGCAACCTAATTTTTAGGTCCCTTGATGCAAAATCAACCATGCCATTTGACCCCTCCTTCCCCATGAGAGCTCCGGCCGCCAAATAAAACTTGACCACTTCTTCCTCTCTTTCTCTCTCAAGCCTCAACTCTCTCTCTCTCTACCGCCGCTTCTGCGAAGCTCATCAGCCATGGACGATCCCTCTGGAGAAGAAGAAGCTTCCATGTAAGTTCCTCGCTCCAGTTTTCCATCAATTTTCCTCGCATCGCCACTTATAAATAGTTCCTGCGTCGGCCGCGCCCCCCCAAAAAGTTTGTTCCTTTCGCGCCCAATTGGAGAAATAAAATGGAAAAAGATGGGAATTTGATGCGGCCAAGGAGCTCAAATGCTTCGTGCTTGTGAAGGTTCGAGACCAGCCATGTCCTCGGCGCCCTGCTCGCGTCCTCGCCGCTGCTGGCGCGCGCCTGGGACCGCTGCGCGGCCGCCACCGCCGCCGCGTCGGGGCTCGTGCACGGCGAGGAGGGCGGCACGGTGTACGTGGGCTTCTCCGGGGCGCAGGCTGCGCTGTCGGCGGCGGTGGCCGGCGGCGGCGCCGACGTCTTCGCGCCGGTGGGGATCGGCGGGGACGCGGCGCGGCGGATGTTCGCGCCGCTGGTCGCCGCCGAGCCGGACGCGGCCGCCGTCGGGGAGCCGGTCGCCGTGCAGGCGCTGGCTCTGCAGTGCTTCTTGAAATTGTGCGGTTCCCCTGATTTCCAGGTAACTGATTGCTTCATTGAAAATATCTGCCCTGATTATCATTTATTTTTGTGTTTAGCACGTTAATTGGAGCAGTTTGCCCACTAATTGGACTAAATTGGCATCTTTGATATCGGGGCTTTATGCGATGATCTGATATTTTTGCTTTAAGGCTGGCTTGGGGAAAAGTTATTGTGATGTTGATGTGCCTGTCTTTGGTTGTTGCTGTGTCCTTGGTCTTCATACATGTGAGAGAGATGCACTCAGATTTTATAAATAATCCCCAGTGTCAGTGATTCAGTATTTGATAGTGCAATAATTTAACAGTTTAACTGGTCAGTCAAGTTTGAGAACATTGTGCGATGGAACCAAGACAAAATCTTTCTTTTGGGGAAAAAAATCTAGAAAGAACAAAGTACAAGTTGCTCTTATTTACCCCTTCAGTTTCTGTGTCTATCTTTCCCTCTTGTGATCTCTTTTGTTAGTTTGCTGTATCTGCCTCTCTGGCATAGTAAAACTGTAGTGAGAGTTTGTGAAGTTTAGCTCAGAGCTCAAAGGAGGATGTGTGTACAGGTCACAATCCCTGTCAAATTTGGCGGCTAACTTGAGATGCTAAATGCTGGTGCTGTACCATGGTACCAATGCAAACAAAAAGTACATCCATATGACATAGCTCACAGCGCCCACCAAAAGTTGCTGTTGCTCCTTTATTGTCGCGTACAATCTGAAGAATTTCAAGGGCCCATAAGCAACAGAACAGGTGATGGTGATAACTGATAAGGCATACAAAATGCAGAGCATGATTGAGACAGTGGCTAGTGCCTGCAATATACATGCCGATAAAGATCTGAAGAATTTTCAAGATCTTGAGAGTGCTTGTAAATAAGATGTGGAGAAGGACTGATCCGGAGGAATAAATTCTGGCCATGATGAAGAGTCGTATCGTAGCTGACTGCCATTCAGAATTCAGGCTGCTTTCGCTGTGGGGTTATCTTCTGCTCAATAATTTCAGATTATCATCAGGATTGTGATGATTTTCCCGTGATTCAGACATCTGCTAATTCCACTATTCAAGAATTTATGTCCTCAATGACGACAACGCTGTGCTCATATGGGCCCCTTTTAATTCCATGCTTAGGATACGTAACGAAGAGAAACTTTAGCATTTGTTGATCTTTTCAGTTATTATGTTTCAGAGAGCCACACCTCTGTCCCCACTTGTTCTGTACCTTCTTGCAATTTCACTAACTATTGCCTTTTTAATTGAGTATTTGACCAAAATTATTGTTCACAGATCTTTTGCATGGTTTTCTTTTCTTCAGTATGATATTGTGTTGCTTATGCCGCTTAAGATCCAAATCTCTTGAATCAATATACGTTTTAATAGAGTATCATTACCACAGTTGGTTATTTAGTGTCAAGTATTTGACCCCATTCATCGTTAATAAATCTATTAAGAGCATCATATTTTCCCTGATTTTTATTGTCCCAGTATGAGTACTGTGTGCATCTTATCTTATGCAGTTAAATATTGGAATATCTCCAATCACTATAGTTTTGTATCTATATCACTGAAATGAAGCTGCTGAAAGCTCAATTTGCGAAATGTGTTGCCAGTTGCGACCGCAGAACTTGGTCTATGACTTACTCTCTGTAATTGGTTGACATTGCAGATGCTACTGGATCAGATCAGGGGCAAGGCAGTCGTGTTCACGGGCCACTCCCTCGGTGGCGCCATTGCCGCCCTCGCCGCGCTGCACTACCTCTGCATCTCGTCATCGAGCTCAACATGGGGTCCAGCTCCTCCGGTTCTGTGCCTCACCTTCGGGAGCCCATTGCTTGGCAACGAGGCACTGTCCAGGGCGATCTTGCGCGAGCGGTGGGGCGGCAACTTCTGCCACGTCGTCTCTCAACACGACGTCGTGCCGAGGCTGCTCTTTTGCCCTCTGGACGCCGTCCCTGCGCACATCATAGTCGGGATGCAGCTGCAGCAGTGCCCAGCGCGGACTCGCCATGGGGGCGGGGTGACCGCGGTCACCGCACGCGTTGCGGACACCGACAGGGACGCGCTCCGGCAGCTGATACAGACGCACGTCGGCGCCGTGGCGATGGAGCAGAAGCTCGCCGATCCAGCGGCGCTGAGCGGGGGCCCGTACCGGCCGTTTGGGACGTACGTGATGTGCTCCCCGGACGGTGCGGTGTGCGTGGACAACCCTACCGCCGCGGTCCAGATGCTCTATGCCACGTTCACGTCACGGTGCTCGCCAGGGTTGGAGTCCCTTGAGGCGGCGCACTCCTGCTACAGCGACCTCATGCTGAAGATGCCACAGCACTTGCTCCTCAAGAGACGCCTTCGTGCCGACGACGAACCAGTCACCTCCAACTACGACGCCGGCGTCTCTCTCGCCCTGGAGGCCTCGGGCATACATGCCATGGTGAGAGCACATGTACGTATTGGTATTGGTCTAAGCATCCGTGATCCTGTGTTTAACAATGTTATGGCTGATATGGGCGTTGCCATTGGCGGCAGGCAACGGAGGCGTCGACGGCGCGGCAGTGGCTGAAGATGTCAAAGCGGGCGGGGCGGCGGCCGAGCCTGAACTGCGCGCAGCTGGCGACGAAGCTGGGGCGGATCACGCCGTGCCGGGCGCAGATCGAGTGGTACAAGGCGCTGTTCGACGACGAGATGGGGTACTACGACGCGTTCAAGCAGCGGCGGTCGCCCAAGAAGTTCAGCAAGGCCAACATGTACCGCATCAAGCTGCGGCAGTTCTGGGATGGCGTGCTCGCCATGCTCGACGCCGGGCAGCTCCCCCACGACTTCCACAGGCGCGCCAAGTGGGTGAACGCCGCCCGCTTCTACCAGCTCCTCGTGGAGCCGCTCGACATTGCCGACTACCACCGCCTGAGCCTCCACCGGACGCGCGGGAGGTACATGACCCACGGCCGGGAGCGGAGGTACGAGCTCTTCGACAGGTGGTGGCAGGAGAAGGGGTGCACGGGCACCGGCGGCGACATCATCACGTCCTCCATGTTGCCAGCGAGCAGGAGGCGGCGGAGCAAGTACGCCGGGCTGACGCAGGACCCGTGCTTCTGGGCGCGGGTGGAGGACGCGAGGGAGCAGACAGAGAGCGCCCGGGGCGAGCGGGACGTGGCAGAGCTGNGCGATGAAGCTGGAGGAGCTGCAGGAGTTCGAGCGCTACTCCGGCGAGCTGGTGGCGAGCAGGGAAGTGTCCGTGGACGTGCTCGCGCCGCAGTCGAGCTACACGCTCTGGGTGGAGGAGTGGAACCAGCTCAAGCTCAGGGATGAAGTCAGGGCCATCTTGCTCCGGTTGTGATCTGGGCCTCTGCAATCAGCTGAAGATTAATTATTCTTGGTTGCTGGTGGAAATTATTCACCAAATAGTTCAGATACACATGGATCATGGTCNGCGATGAAGCTGGAGGAGCTGCAGGAGTTCGAGCGCTACTCCGGCGAGCTGGTGGCGAGCAGGGAGGTGTCCGTGGACGTGCTCGCGCCGCAGTCGAGCTACACGCTCTGGGTGGAGGAGTGGAACCAGCTCAAGCTCAGGGATGAAGTCAGGGCCATCTTGCTCCGGTTGTGATCTGGGCCTCTGCAATCAGCTGAAGATTAATTATTCTTGGTTGCTGGTGGAAATTATTCACCAAATAGTTCAGATACACATGGATCATGGTANTGTCCATGGAGGGGTAGTATAGGTGATTGTAAATATATCTAGACCCTGTAGAAAGCACTGCAATGGATCACAATATATTTGTTCTTTCATGGATACCTTGATGCTGATTCAGTCAAGCTGTCTTAAGTTCTTGGCAGTTGGCCCTCACATGGCTTAACTATGCAGTAATTTTCCCCTGTTCTTGTTTGGAATGCAAGGTGTTTTTTCTGCAGAGTTTGGGCGGTCAAATTCTCGGGTAAATTCAAATGGCATTTTAACACAATGAAAGAAAATGGGCACGAGTCTCGCGCAATCAACAGCAGTCAGCAGGTTCAATTTTGAGTCCTGGAAATTCTACCCGTTTACGAAATAGGCCTGCTCCAGGATTTGGGCCGGATCAAAAGAATTTGGGCTTTTTTCTGCAATAAATGGATAAATGCTTGGCAACGACCTCCATCACTCGATTTGCTAGTCATCCAAAATACTGATGTGGCATTGATCTTTTTAAAAAAGCATTATGCTTACACACGACCGCATACTCGCCTCTATGAATACCCTAATCATCACCTCCTAAAAACTGAGCCATTTTTTCTGATCTTGAGATTGATGAAGTCACCACAGGCACCTTGCTATCGACGGGTACGTCGTCTGCCTCTTAAAGAATAGCGTCGGTTAAATCCTAGAACAAACCCAAGAAAATTGACACCCGCACCGAGTATGGAATTGGCACCACGTTAATTAGAACTATGTAGAAAGTGTCCAACGGCTAGTTCTTTATGGTAGTGGTGTTAGAACTTTGGGGAGCTATTGGGTATTGAAGTTCACCATTTCATGTATTATATCTACCAAAGTGCTTAAGAGAAGATTAGACAATTTAGCAAAAGGCTTAGACTTTGATTAGTGATAGTTTAGGCCGCTTAGTGCTTCGCTTTAGGGTTTAGCCTAGAGTTTAGTGATGTTTGCATACCTCTTTCCTATCGGTGTTTGTACGCACCAAAGTGTTGTAAATCCGGGACATTGTAGTCTTGCTAGATCCTCCGGCAAAGCTTTGTGGAGCGGACACTGATGGTTGTGCACGGGAGGAGAGGCTCTTGACGATTTGCCAAAGCTCTGCCATAGTGAAGACGTCGGAGGTCACTAGCGAGAGGCCAAGCACAGACTCACTCGTGTTGTGGAGAAGTCCTGTTGGGTATCACAGAGTTTCTCACCACCTGAGCATTTCCCTAAGGACGGGGCATTTCCCAAGAAGGGCTCCAACGAAGACTAGGGGAAGTTAGCTAACTTCCCAATTCCTTGGGAAAAATCGCCGTGCTGAGAGTTTGCATTCTCTATCATTTATAGTTCCACATTTTCACTTGGAGAAGTCAAGCAGCTGGATCTCCAAGAGAATCTCTGCAATAGGGACCTTCGTGATAACCTCAACAAGTGCCATAAGAGGCGCGAAGAAGAAGAACCCCATCGCCGTGCCAAGTAGAACCACGAGTACGACACCCTGGGGGTCAATCGGGACGCAAGGCTGCGCCGTGATCACGAGGAGAACGAACTTCGACATCACCTCGACTTTGATAGGATGTACGAAGTAATAGAAGAACAACCTCTATGATGGGGTCCTACTCCGCTGAGAGACAAAGAACTTCCCCACCAGCACAATGACAACTTGGATATCCTCAATGACTACAACGACTTCCCTGCCTTCACCACCCGAGTACGCTCCATCCGGATGTCGAAAAACATTAAGCCAATCGAGATTAAGAAGTACGTCTACAAACCAACCCCACCACATGGCTCCACACCTACAACACTGCTATCCACACAGTGAACGGCGACCATGACACCATGTGCCCGTACTTTCATATGAAAATGGGAAAAGTCGACCTGGACTGGCTCTAGGGCCTCGGTAAGGGCTCCATCGACAGCTGGGATACGCTTTGTCATGTTTTCATAAACCACTTCCACTGGAGTCAGATTCACCTTGAAACCGCATGGGATCTCGCTAAGGTTATCAAGCACCATGGTGAGAAACTCCACAATTACTCCAACCACTACTTCGATATCCAGCTGCATCGAGTCTAAGATCATGAGCTACTTCCTCCAAGGGTTGGCCAACAAGACTACCTTTGAACGACTCTATGAGGACCTTCCCAAGACCTCTAGACAATTTGTGGCTAGTCAATAAGATGGCCAATGCTCAGGAGGCCACCCGACTCCACTACAACTACAAGGATGTCCAGGATGACCTTCCATCACACCGACAAGATCACCCAGCTCGCAAGGAGGACTCTCACCGAGACTATAGGCCATCAAGTCTCCAGACCGTTAATGCCCAAGTGACCACATTGTTGCAGCCATGGACCAGGTAGGAGCGCGCCCCCGAACCAACTTTGTCGCTGACTTCCAGAAGATACTCCAAACACCCTGCTCCATCACAAATAGTCCAAATATTGCATGATCAATTGCATGGGAATCGCCGACGCCTACGAGAAGAACAATGCTAGAAACCTCCCCGATAAGGACAAGGATAGGTGGAAGGTGGCTTATCTTGGGTAGGCCCCCTCTAGTGAGAACAAGAGGCAGGAGAAGGTTCACGATCGAGAGATCTTGACCATTGCTACAATGTATGTTCAACCATTACGCTGATCTGAGCGGTCCATCACTTTCTCTAGGGAGGACCAGTGGTTCCAAATCTCCGACTTCAGCGAGTACTGTTGGTGTTTCTTATGATTACGAATATGATCCACAAGCACACATAATTATTGTTGTAGCACTTCACCTGTGAGTCTTCAAGGGTATCGTAAATTCACAGGGAATGGAAGTGTAAAGATTCTAAACTTGTTCTACCAAAATATGAAGAGAAAGGGTGCCTTGGGTAATGTGTTTGTCTATCAGATTGAGCTTAAGGGAAGGAAAACTCTGCTGCTAGGTGCAAGCTTTGGGCACCGATCTACTCCTGGTCTGCCAAGAGTCTATGATCTATTTCTCTATGCCGAACCCGAACGTGGAGGGATACACGGGAGAGACAATATTGTCACCACCTTCACCTACCTCTTAGACTGTGGGGAATGAGGAAAACAAGGGCAACCTATAATCTAGACACCACATCTAAGAGATCGGTTACTACACCAGTTTTGACCAAAACCACAACACCCATCACAAGAACCGATAATGAACCTGCCAGCACTTCGTACCGAGAGCTTAGCTTAACTCGAAAGGTTACCACCAAGGTCAAACTCTGATACTTATTCCCAATAGTGGTTCATCTCCGAAGAGGTACAAGCTAGAAAGGGGTTACTATGGCTTTTTATGAAATGTTTCTCTCCTCATTTGTTGCACATGATGGGAGTTCCCCGCATCGCTCTTCTGCAAAGAGCATGCATGAGGAAGGACTTTTGCAAGACAACAACTACTCGGTGTCCCACTGATGACTCAACTCGGCCCCTTACGCTGGGGGACTAGGCGCCAGGATGATGGACTGCTCAGCTCGGCCTAGCCCTCTCGCTCAGGATCTAGGCCTCGAGATGACTACTCGGTCGGCTCTCACAGTTGAGGGTTGTGCACAGAAATTAACGCCAGATGATCCTGTCACAAGCTCCTGTGCAAAGCCTTGAGCCGATCCCTACAGAATCACCTTAAGGCTTGGGCGCTACAGCCAACATACATACCTCACCCCGCATCCGTTGATTGTTCGCCTATGATGACTCACCCTTAAGCCGACTTCTACGAAGTCACCTTAAGGCTCGGGGGCTGGTCCCTTGGACCCACCTTGGGTTGAGTCTGTGAGAATCTACAACGACGATATGAAGAAAACTAACCCTTGAGCCGACTGTTACGAATTGACCTTAAGACAACGGAGCTGGTCCCAAGGACATACCTTGTAGTGAATCTGTGAGAACTTTGCAAGATGATCAAGACCAGGCTACAAACCCTTGGACCCATTTCTTCAAAATCGCTTCAAAGCTGGGGGATATGGCCAACGAACACACTATGCGGCGCATCCGTTGCAAGACAACTTTCAGGTTTCTCTATAGTATCACACAATCTCGTTTTCTATCCCTTGCGAAGCTTTTTGAGAAGACAATAGCGCGGCTCTGTTGAGTTATTGCTCACCCATGTACTACCTGAGGGCTTGTCGGGGATAGACCCCCGGCTACCATCAGAACCCGGTCAGACCCCACTAGCAGGGTGTTGGTATTTCTTAACGTTTACATAGTTCTTCAAGCGCATAAAAGTACATTGTAAACATTTCACCCTGAGTATTCCATAGAATCGTTATTTATTTATCCGCAGGGAAAACATTTAGTTAAAGAGAGGTGTTATCAGACACATTTGAATACATCATCATTAATCAACCATAACTAGACAGGGGTAAATTATATAGTATTTAAGGGTAGAGTGACACACAAAAGTTCATGGCTTATGTAGTCCTAGCTAGCAGTTAGTACATAGAGTTACTCAGAAGATTCATTAGTCATCATAAAAATGGGACTTGGATATATAACTTATCCTATACAAGCTTATCGAGGGAAACATATTATAGGACATATCGAGGTATCTTGGTGTTCCCTCATCAAGAGACTATGAAAGACTTCTTATCATAAAGACCTAACACCAACGTCCTAACATGGAGGATTACAAAGGACGGACATGGCTGTCACCACCTACCACCTACCTCTACTAATCCGTTGGATAGAGGTACCCCCAATGATATTCCATGTCCTAAACACCATGTTTACGTTATGCAATACAACTCTATCTATTGTACACATAAATAGAGTAACTTTTGCAGCACACTGGGACAATGTCATAGCACATCTCAGCTCGAATAAGGTGCAAGACATAAGGAATATATGCTAAGTAAATAGAGTAAAGTGAAGGCTCACAACATAAGTATGAAGATATTTCCATTGGAGAATATAGTCTTACAAGTAACTAAAGAATAGAAAGACTAAACTCTAAGGTTACCAAGACTCCTCCGGAAGACTTCTGAAGAACATCACTGAGACTAAGCTACTAGACTAAAACTAAGCTTCAAGAGTAGAGAGTGAGCTCTTCTTCTGGTGTGTGTTGAATGCGGAGGCCTTTGCATGTATTTATTGCATCCATAGGCGGTGTGGAGCCCCAGGCTGGCCAAACTGTCCAGGTCGGTCGTCCCTTAGATGCACCGTCTTTAGCTATGCATGGCTCAGATGTGATCACAAGGTCGGTAACGAGGCACCAGTCAAAGGAGGGCCGAGTCGGACACACGGGGAGGTCAACCGACCTAGCGTGGGTGGTCATACGACCTAGCTCCACCACCTCTCGGGCCCATCTCTCTCTAGGAGACTGTCTGGTGGGTCCTGAGGTCGGTTACAGGTGGGTGTTGTGGGTTTGGGTGCACGAAGCTTTTGCGGGCCCTTCAATCCATGTGATGGTGTTGAGGCCAAATCTGGTGCATTGCTTTCAACCGTCATTGAATCAACNGTCCACAATGACTCAAAGTTGTGCTTCTTTGCTTGTAGGGAAGATGGGCTTGAACGGGTGCGAGGCCAAGTCGCCCGACCTAGCTTTCTCCTTCATCTTTTGATCCTAGCTTCTTGTACTCAAATATATTTCAAATTCAATTGGAAGACATTATTTGAATAAAATCNGCCTATGATATGCTAGTCTTTTTTTATCAATTTTCAGGGTCATTTGACGGTCTAAAATTGTATCATAACAATCCTCAACACAGGGGCGACCTAGAATGGAGTTCAATGAAGGAGGTGTCCTAGCCCAAGTGCTTCCACCCTGGCCCCACCAGTCGGGCGGCCCAAAGTGGAGCACGGAACAATACAGCCTGATCTACACAAAGCTCGCTGATAAGGATAGACTAGCCAAATATCTTGGGAAGGATCTTTGTGATCCTAATGAAGTCAACTTCTTCTAATCTGGGTAGGATGCGATCCCCAATCGACTTTGTAACCCAAGGTAGTAGGACTATATAGGACCCCCTCCAAAACCTAGAACCGCTCGAACACTCATACAATCCAATACAAAACCACACTGCCAACACAGGAGATAGGGTATTACGTCACCCTGACGGCCCAAACATACTCAATTCTTGCGTCTTGTGTTACCAACATTTTCAGATGCATGATTCGCCTCTCTGCAAATCAATCATGTAGGCTACCCTGTGTGGACACTACTAAAGATAGCTCCATCCATAGCGCTCCCTTCACCAGCGGTTCCAGCCGAATCAGTGGTGAAGACTCATCACCAGCGGTTCGTATTATGAACCGCTGGTGAAAGGTGGTCAGATCCTGCTAGCCGTTGGAACCGTTGTTGATGGGTACCCCTTTACCAGCGGTGAAGGTCCCGTCCGCCTTCACCAGCTGTTCGTATCACGAACCGCTGGTGAAGGGTACCCATCAACAGCGGTTCATATTACAAACCGCTGGTGATGGTCCCGGCCGCCTTCACCAGCGGTTCGTATTACGAACCGCTGGTGAAGGCCCCATCGAGTAAAATAGTTTTATTTTTACATAATTTTTTTGATATTTTTTATTTATAAGGAGGATGTAACAGACAACCATAAAAAATTACGGCCTGATAAGACTTTTGTTGTGGCATCTGAAAATTTAAAAAGATTCAGAGTGGTTAATATAAATGGACTACATCCCCAACTCAATCATAACTCATGGTATGGTGTAGTGGTAAGGCAAGTAACACGCGAAGGTAGAGGTCATGAGTTTGAATCTCACAATTAGCAACAAGTGCAAAAAATTGTGTGTTTACAAAGGGGAAGATGGGTTGTTCCTTAGGTGGGCCTCTCCCATTTAAATATAATTTTTTGGCTATCATTTAATATGTTTTATGCTATTTTTAATGTGTATTTTAAATTAGCTTTACCACCGGTTCGTAATACAAACCGCTGGTAATGTCTTGGCATCACCAGCTGTTTGCGAGGGCAACACTAGCGGTTTTAAAACCGGTGGTGAAGCTTAGGGTCTTCACAACCACTTTTTCAGTAGCGCCTCCAAAACCGCTAGTGAAGGCACCTTACGAACCGCTTGTAAAGCTAGTAGGTGTAGTAGTGGGAGTGCCGGGTACATACATCCGACATGCTTTGGTTGGCCCCGACGCATGGCAAGATTTTTCCCATATTTTATTTATGAATGATTCAGTATTGATTCAAGATATTGATACATGTGACTCGGTTGACTCTGCGAACGATTGATGATTTATATGTGTTTGTGATTGAGAAAAGAGTGCAAAACATTGTGTGTTTAGAAAGGGGAAGACGGCTTGTTCCTTAGGTGGGCCTCTCCCATTTAAATATAATTTTTTGGCTATCATTTGATATTTTTTACGCTATTTTAATATGTATTTTAAATTAGCTTTACCACCGGTTTGTAATACGAACCGCTGGTGATGTGCTGGCATCACCAGCGGTTTGTGCCGCGAACCGCTGGTGATGCGAGGGCAACATTAGCGGTTTTAAAACCGGTGGTGAAGTTTAGGGTCTTCACAACCACTTTTTCAGCAGCCTCCAAAACCGCTAGTGAAGGCACCTTACGAACCACTTGTAATGCTAGTAGGTGTAGTAGTGGGAGTGCCGGGTACATACATCCTATAGGCTTTGGTTGGCCCCGACGCATGGCAAGATTTTTCCCATATTTTATTTATGAATGATTCCGTATTGATTAAAGTTATTGATACATGCGACTGGGTTAACTCTGCGAACGATTGATGATTCATATGTGTTTGTGATTGAGAAAAACTTGTGGATTTCGAAAACTAATTATTGAGATNGCTACACTGGAGCAGCTCCTCGTATTTTTTCTTATTTTTAAAAATATATTGATTCTGGTTTTTTTTGAGATCTCAATCTTTCAAGTACAAATTGTAGTATCTGAANGCTACACTGGAGCAGCTCCTCGTATTTTTTCTTATTTTTAAAAATATATTGATTCTGGTTTTTTTGAGATCTCAATCTTTCAAGTACAAATTGTAGTATCTGACNCTCACGCACAAACTCACACCGCCACCACACTCACACCTACGCACGCACACTGTGCACAAGCTAGACCTACAACCTATACCTAGGAAACATCACGTCGCTGAGAGGTATCCGAAGTCATCACCAGGCTTCGCACGTGACGTGCACGTCACCCTGACCATTGTGGCGCATCCACGCGTGAGGCAGCTGCAGTACCTGCAGGACAAATTAAACAGGGAACATTGTTCCCAGCGAGCACCACGACTGCAGGACAAATTAAACAGGGAACATTCTTCCCAGTGAGCACCACACGCTCGAGCCAGCGCTCGAACACGGGCGGGCTCGCTCGCGCACCTAGCGAGCTTGCCAAACGAGCTACGGTTCGTCCTCAATATATTGGTTTGGTGGTAGCAGCCAAGACTAAAAGCTTTTTTAGTCCTGAGTATTTATCTCGAACTAAAGGCGGAGACTTTTAGTCGTGGTTCCTTAGTCCTAGTTGGCATCGAGGACTAAATGCTGTTGAAAAACATGACTATTGTCTTTTTTTATAGTGCAGGTTTAGAATTGGAGTGATGACATACTACGTGATACTTCAACGTGATCCCGTATCACTTATCTGATAAGTATCCATCTATACAACCTACCCTTATATGTTTGGAAAAGACTAATGTATCCATGTATCCCTATAGGCCAAATACTGATACACACCTATCCGCCGTAACGGTGCTACATTTTTTAGATAATGGAATTAACATTCCGGCCTCTACGGTAACGCACATTTGCGTTACAAAAG
>JAZFNS010020006.1:19009940-19022012 GCA_037127165.1 Alloteropsis angusta | reverse complement strand
CTTGCTAACAATATAATTAAAAGAATAAGCAGCATATGAATAGAATCTATATGCGAACTCGCCAGGTTCTTTGGATGCACTGCCAATTAATGCTAAAATTGATGTGTACATCATAAAATGATTAATGAAAATAAAATATTCAAAAACCGCTGGCAGCTAAGAATTTTAATTTAGTCCAGAATCAAGGGTTCTAGATGATAGAAAAAGGCAAAGCATCATGCAATGCAACAGGTGCTTCCTGCTACATCAGCAGTATCTTACTTGGTTATCAATTCGACGTGACTCATGCAAAGAAGTCCCAACTACATGGAGACCACCTAATGTCTTCACCTCAGCACCTTCAGCAGAACAATGAATTTCACAATCCCTTAAGACACTGAGATAAGCAAGTCCTATTGCATCACAAAGAGGGTACATCTCAAACTCTTCCGCCAAACGCTCTTGTAGTTTCTCCATCCCAGTCGTTTGACCCATTTCTATAGATTCGGCAATAGTGGATTTTGCCTTACTAAAAGACCATTCATTTCTCTCACTTTTGTGAACATATTTTGCTGCAAGCATATGTGAAAGAATAAGACAAAAAAATTGCACATGTATATGTGAAAGAATAAGACAAAAAAATTTGCCACATGTATATGTGAAAGAATAACACGCTATACTTACCCATGATTGCAGCTTTGGCAAGCAGACCTAGAGATGATGGACCAATTTTTATTTTTGAGAGACCCTACCAAATGATACAGGGAAATAGTGAGACACCCTGGAAAGTTTAGGGCAAGAGAGAAGGCTCCAAAAGAACCACCTTATGGGACGTTGATTCCCCTTCCATGTCAATATCAGGGGGTTCATGGGTCAGAAAAGGAAGTATGCTATCTTCCAGTATTTCTTTCGCAAGCATCTGTCAAAGAAAACAAAAGATGAATCATATTTCTGCTAGGTATGAACAATTAAATTACTCAACAATGCTGCTATTTTTGAGTTCACTTTCACAAACTTTCTAGAAGTACTCAACAATGCTGCTGGTGAGCAGTACTAAATATATGTATGAATTTACCTTAGGGTTTCCACCTAAAATAATGTCTGTTCCTCTGCCAGCCATGTTAGTTGAAATTGTAATAGCATGTTTTCTTCCAGCTTGTGCAATTATTTCAGCTTCTCTTGCAGCATACTGCCAAGAATAAGGCAATTAGCTCTATCAATGGAAAAAAGTATGACATGAAGTTAAACTAAAGCAACATTTTTACAAACCTTTGGTCTCGCATTAAGGACATTATGAGGAATATTGCGAGCTTTAAGTAGATCTGACAAGTATTCAGAACTCTCAACACTGCAAAAGATATAGGCACCATTTCTTTAGTGCCAAAACCACAGAACTCAAAACACTACAAAAGATATAGCCATGCCTTATTTTTCAAGGAGGCGGATTCGAATCCACACATGATTAGATTTAAGTAGAACTTGAAACCATACATGCAAAATACGGAACTACAGCTGGCATCCTCGTTACTCCTTTTTCTTCACTAGTTAGGTTAGGAACAGCCAGCCACTAGATAGGTATCCATCCTATGAAAATCTCCAAACCACCAAACTGTATGCTTTCTAAAAGCAGGGAAATCCATTATCGAAAAGAAATTTCCAAACCAAATTTATCTTTTAACTTCTTATGCTTGGGACAAAAGGCTATGTTGATGTTGATGTGTTGATGCCGAAAATAAACATCTCAAAACCTTATCTTACTGTACAACTGCAAGTAGCAGGGGTAATAAATAGGTACTAAAAGTAGTAGTAAAATTAATTAATTATCTATTTCGTAAGTTTCCATCCAAAGGTAATGTTGCTAAAAACAACCTTCTAGAGCATTAAACTCAAAAGATGAAGCACATGTTGAAGAACCCTAATTAGTAACATTTCTCTTGCCCACAGGAACAACAAGCACATTCGAACAGAACTAACCTCTCGTAGTATTAAGTTTCATTAGCTCCTAAAGTATTATAAATACTAGATGAAAATATTATACCCTAAGAAGCAATAGGCTTGACAAAGTTTCATAAGCTTGGTGGCATGTGATATGGTGGTGACAAGATTAAATTTGTATCAAAACATAAAATGCAATTCACCTGGTTGTTCCGACTAAAACAGGGCGGCCTAATTGGAACATAGCCTCTACTTCAGCCCTTACATATTGCCATTTGCCTCTCGCAGTCTACAGAAGCAACAAAATCAATCAAACTTTTTCTTATGATAAAGGGAGCAAAATCGATATGACATTTTATTTACCACTTACTCCCAAGACTCACCGCAAAAGCTTGGATAGGCAAGTCCACCCGTATATTTGGCAGATTCGTGGGCACTTCAATAACAGGCATCTTAAACATCTTTAAAAACTCCTTTTCCTTCAAAACCAGCATGATCCTGTCAGTCAGGAATATATACAAGCTAATAACTTGTCCAGAAAGTAGCCTAATAAACACCATACCTCTGTCTTAGCAGTTCCTGTCATTCCAGAAAGCTTAGGATAAAGCTTAAAAAGTGATTGGTATGTGATTTGAGCAACAATTACCGAGTCTGCCTGATTAAATTGCAATTAGCATTGCACCCCAGAAACATTCAGAAGATGACAAAACTAACTAAATGTAATGTCATATATAGCTTGAAAATGCAAACTGACAGTGTGTAAGTCAATAGTAACCTGGATTTTTAGGCCTTCTTTTGCTTCTACAGCCTGGTGAATACCATCAGACCATCTTCTTTTCGGTTCAACTCGACCAGTTAGCTGGTGACAAATTAATACTATTGCTCAAACACAGGATTTCCAAAGCATGCTACTGTAATGAACTAGTAGTCAATGTGCATTATATTAAAAAGAGGATATGATAGACATTGCTCACTATAAACCGAAAGTCAGATAGTACCTCATTAATTATGACAGCTTTTCCGTCCCTAACAATATACTGGACATCCCTACGGTAGAACATTTTGGCCTTCAAGGCATTCATCACAAATCTGCAGCATTAGAGAAGTTATAGTTAGTCACCAGATGCTGAATGTCCAAATCACACTAAAGTTGGTTGCACCTCCCATGTGATGCCATTATTTAACATTTATTCTTAGCAGCTAATTTCAGCCATTTAAAGGAGGCGCATAATGTNTCAAAATGACTTAAGACTGCACAAAAGAACAGACATGTCTGTGCTCCCTTGCTTGCACAAATGTATTTTTTGAGCAAAAGGACAAATGTATATAAACAACTGCAACTCAACAGCTGAAATGGTTATCAAAAGTTGCACATGGGGAAATAACCATAATCAGACAAAAGTATAGANTATTGGCATATTGCATAGAACTGAACAAATAGTGACAGCACCTTGCCCATGGATCATTCTCATCCCATAAATCATCTGTCCCAAGAATAATCTCAGCATGTGCTACTCCATCCTCTGTCAGATCTATATTATTGCCCTTTAGTTCAACAGTGTAATGCTGCAGGAAAAATTCAACATGAATAATCATTTTTAAAGAAATAATATTGGGAACTGTGAGCTAACAATAAGGAAATACTCACAACACCCTCCATAAGAAGTTCTGCGACTTTAGCAGCAACTGGATACCGAGCTGCGTCTCTATTATCCTAGTAAGAAGATAAGGAAAAATCGTGTTGAATATTTAATATTTCATAGGTCAACAAACTCAAACAGCATTGGAGGAATCAGATCAGGAAGGAATGAGTGATCAGACCTCTCCACTTATTAACAATGGATTTCTTCCCTCATCTATAAGCACCGAGTCCACTTCATCCACAATAGCAAAATGGAATGGTCTAGGCCTATAAAATAGTGTATAATTAAAAAAACAAAATTGGGGAAACCACAATTGTTTTAGAAGTGAGAACATTCTGAAATGTACCATCTCATAACAAGTTGTTCTTTGTTTCGGGAAAGGTTGTCACGAAGATAGTCAAATCCAAGTTCCTGCAGGGTATGCAGAAATTTTGGGAACCTTGAGATATCAAGATTTCAACATACAGTAACAAAAAACTAAGATAAGCAAGTAAAGTACTCATTCATCAGTATTGTTTGTGTTTGTCGTAAGCATTTCACTATATCAAGATCATACCAAACTACCACAAGAAAAGTTGTCCTCTAAGCTTGATAAAACAAGATAAGATTAAAAAAGAGCTGATTTTCAATTGAACATCTCACCGAGTTGTTAGTGTATGTAATGTCACATCTGTAGCTGGCTCTTCTCTCATCTGACTTCATACCTGCCTATGAATATGCCACATAAAAAGAAAGAGTAAAATATGGTCATTAGTTTTCCTATTATGCTAATTCGGTAAACTACAGTAACAATGTTAAAGGGATGTAAGGTGTCAAATACGGTAATTATAGATTTGTTCATCAGAGTGTATATACCTGAATTAGACCAACAGTAAGACCGAGAAAGCGATGAACACGGCCCATCCATTCAGCATCACGCTGCGCCAAATAATCATTTACAGTCACCACTGAAAAAAAAAGATCACAATGCCTAATTATGAAGAAACAGGAAAGACATGGACAGCTAACTAAAGCAAAGATCATGCATTTGCATTGATGTGCAATGTAAAATGCAAAGTAAGGTCAATGGAATGGAACAAACTAAAAGTCGGTTAGATTAACAGGATGAATTCCAGAGATCTGATTTCATAGAGTACCATGAACCCCTTCCCCTGTCAGCGCATTGAGATAAGCCGCGAGTGTGGAAACAAGTGTCTTCCCTTCTCCAGTCTTCATCTCTGCAATGCACCCATCATGTAGCACAGCACCACCAATTATCTGCACCAAATACACCAACAGAAACGAACTCAATTACAGGAGTCAACTCGCCCAGTACATTTCGACGCAGAGGAAGCAAAGGCAGGCACCTGGACATCGAAATGCCGCATCCCCACCGTCCTCCTGGCAGCCTCTCTCACCACGGCAAAAGCCTCTGGACTCGAAAACAAGCACGAGCACATCAGGCAATAGCACAACATACCCAAAGTAAACTCCCACAAAACTGAAATCTCGAATTGGTAGCAGAATCAGCAGCTGTACCGGCCTGGACGTCGGCGAGCGTCTCCCCTCGTGCCAGGCGGGCACGGAACTCCGCCGTCTTCGCTTTCAGCTGCACGCAAACCCCATAAAACCTCATCAGAAACACGGAGAAAAAGTAAAATCGCCAGCAAAAAGCTGTATCGAGAAGACATCAACTGGTGGCATCCATCCCCCAGCACGCCACCTGTTCGTCGGCGAGCCTCCGGAGCGCGGGCTCGAGCGCGCCGACCGATTCCACGAGGCGGCCGTAGTCCCGCACCACCCAGGCGTTGAGGCTGCACAGGTCCTTCCATGACCCCGCCTTGGCGGGGGCGGGGGTGGCGGCGGCCGCGCAGGAGAGAGGAGGCGGCTTCTTTGGCCGGGGTCTGGGGCAGGCTCGAGGGACGGGCTTACCGCTGCGCCGGAGGAGGAGGGGAGAGGCACGCGTCGGGGTGGGGAGGATGGAGGTGGAGGGGGCGGAGAGAGCGGCGGCGGCGGCCGCCATGGTATGTTCGGCTGGCATGTTCAACAGTGTTGACACTATTCGGCTTATTTCTCCTCATAAAATACTATTCATTCTACCAGCCGAGCACTATTCATTCTACCAGCCGAACAGGGAACAAGGAGGAAGAGATAACTTACATGTGGGCCCATGCGCCTTGTCTTACACGATGGCCCCACATTTGACTAGGCGTAGTACAGTCTTTACGTCAACCTTGAGCAAAGGCGTAACTGTGAATATTGGAAATCCAGTTCACTAAGGGTAAAACGTAGGAATTTCACAGAAATTGCGTAAAAATTTCACAGGAAACAGTTCAATTTCACAGAAAAAACGCAGAAACAGAGAACAAATCTCGTATTCCAAATAGGACCTAACTGTATCAAAAGGAAGAAAGGCATTCTCTAACTTGATGACAGCAGATTCGACCATTGGTTTCCATCACAATAATTTCTCAAAACCAAGTAAAATTACACGATGGCCCCACATTTGGCTAGGCGTAGTACTGTCTTTACGTCAACCTTGAGCGAAGGCGTAAATGTGGATACTGGAAATCCAGTTCACTAACTGTTTCAAAAAGAAGAAAGGCATTCTCTAACTTGGTGAGACCAGATTTGACCATTGGTTTCCATCGCAATGATTTCTCAAAACCAAGTAAAATTGCAATACCATGGGAGTAAGAACTAGGACTAGGATTTTAAGCTAATTTAAACACATTATATTCCACTTGTCCGATCGTATCATCCGTAAACAAATTGTTGATAGAAATTCGATTTTCTGAATGCCCACAACAAAAGAGACATCAACAAATACAAAGTATCTTCGGCAAAACACAGAGGAAAGACTGCACAAGTTCGTGGCACTAGTTCATATTTTTAGATCAGGTGCAAATGCATGGTGGAACACTTAAATCATTGTGGACAAATGGTGGTCACCTTTTATGGACAAATGGTGGTCACCCTTTGGTGATGAGTGATTGACAACGGTTGTGTGGTTTTATGTATCTCTTGCCTTGTGATGTGCACGTATAGGATGCGATATGGCATTCAACGGCATGCGGTGAAGGTCAAGCGCAAAAGTTTCATGCCGATGGACCAAAGACGGTGAAGGATGAACGAGTAAAATTGGATCGAGGGACCTGAGGAGTCTTAGCGGAGTCATGGGTGATGCACATGGTGCGCGGAAGAGTAAGAGTACATGATGGGATGGAGATGATGTCGATCGAGTCAAACGAGACGGAGGCAAGTCGAGTAGGCGACCCTGGAGTGGGAGCGAAAGACTTAAAGGCGTCAGAGGCTTGATGGAGGCTGGACACACGTCGACATTGGTGAGTCACGTCTTATGACGCGCGTGCAAGGAAGGTTTGACCAGGTTGGCCTCGAAAATAGATTGAGTCACGCCTTGCGGGCGCGTGTAAGAGGGTTTAGCGGTTTGGTCCTCAAGATCGGCCGTGACGGATTTACGGGTTTGGGCCTCAAAACTGGGCAATGGCGGTTTTGCCGGTTTGAACCTCAAAACCGGGGGTGACCGGTCGGAGGATGCGTGGCACCATCGAGAAACTTGCATCGAGACGAAGTGAAATAGTGAAGGAGCTGGGTCTGTCCAATGTTTTAATTGAAAGTTGGACACTTTACCACTGATGGGGTATTTGAGTTGCACTATCAATGTAAGGGTGTTTTGGTCTTTTGCCCAGCGCCTATATATATATGGAGTGGCTATTGGGGCAGTCATCCATCCGGTCTCTCTTTGGGGTGACTTCTCATTTACTCCTGTGAGGAGTTCTCTAGGGTTCGAGAGAGGGAAAGAGGAGGTGATCTTGGTTGATTTTTTGTTGTGTTAACTTTGTTTGTGCTAAGAATTGGCTTGTAACCGGACATCTTGAGGTAATCTAAAGATTGGTTTCGTGTCAAATTTGTCTCCTTCGGTTGGAATCTGTGTTTATCTTTTTATTTTTGGAGCTATTTTGAGCGAATTTTTGTTCTTCGCGTTTAAGTGTGAATCTGGTAAAATTTGTTGCAGGCTTTTGTTGATAGGACCTTATGAGAAATGTTGAAGTGTTTCCCTCGAATCCCTCGCGGATTCGCTGTGGATTTATGTTTCCCTAAAATTGTTGTTCATGGAGTTTGGTTCGGTTTTGCCCTAAACTCGCGGTGATTATGTACTGTTTCGAGGTCTTCTTTCTAGACCTATTAGCTTTTGGGGTTGTGATCATGTGGCTCAAGTATTGTCGATTCATGGTCTATGGAGGAAGTAATTTAGATTCGAAGTAGAAAGACTTGTTTGTGTTCTTCACGTGTTCTTGCTCTGTTCTCTGCAGGTTCGAGCAAGCAACAGCAGCACGCGGGGCGGCGTTGAGGAGCGGGCCAGCGGGCGAGGCGACGCGACACATTAGTGCAAGTGCGCTTGGACCGGCAGCACATCAGTGCAGGCCGTGCCACGCGAGCGTCCCAAGAGCTCGTGGCCCAGGCGGCCAGTAACAAGTCGGACATGTCATTTTACGTTCTCGATTCATCTAAAGCTTAGAGTTCAGGCTCTCATCTGTTGGTTGCTCCTCAATCCTAAGTAACACTTACCAGTATGATACACAACACACCTTTTTTCTCTCACCTCATACATCTGATACAACCATGAGTCTTTATATGTAACTTCATGCTTATGAAGGAATGCCTACTGCTTCCTCTCAATCTCTTCTATGGAGCAATAATCATACATAAAAACCCTGAATGCATCCTTCACATCATCATTGTTAACATTACACACAAGGTTCTGCTCAATATGCCATCCGCATAACCTATTCGAGAATTCGGCCACACCATCTTGATTGCTCTCTCCGTAGAAAGGCATCCATATGTGATAACGGAAACTGAACGCTTCTGAATATTAGCGTCAGTAAATGTTCTCAGCAGCCACACATATAACTTAATATTCTCATGAGCAATAATTCCACATCCAAAAATCACTGTACTTCGATGTTGATTCACCCCAACAAAAGAAACAAGGGGCAGGTTGTACCTATTTGTTTTGTAGGTGCTATCAAATACGACGACATCACCAAATGCTGAATAATCAAGCAGACATTGAGAATCACACCAAAACAGTCCCTGCAGGTGCCCTTCTGCATCCACCATGTACGTGAAAAGAAATCCGAGTCTCTGTTTTGACATTCCGTCAGAAGACTGATGATTGTTTGAGCATCACCAGAAGCTATTGACTCCTGCATGTTGCGATGACAGAAATTATACAGGTCCCTATTTGTATAGCCAACCTTATCATACCCACCTTACTGCATTTTCATAATATCCATTATCTGGTTTTTGCAGATCCCAAAAATCTGCATCTCGACAATATCAGCTTTCTGCTGATTGGTGATTCTTCTATGTGAACGCAACAGACAAGCAAGGTCAACTGCCGCCAGCGGATGGTTGTGTTAATTGTTGAAATCCTTCACATACCACTGCCCTTTGTTCCCATCTCGTGCAACCAGCAATTTTGCTCGGCATTGAACACGAGTCATATTTCGTGGCTTCCGCTGCTTAACCTCCCTCTTCGTGGTAACCTTTGCAAACAAACTTCCGAAGGGTCAGCTCTTTGTGGCCATCATTCCACTCGACATAGCTTTTCCTCGCGCTAAATCTTTTATCAAGGTCATATTAGTTATAAAACTGAAATGCTTCTCCTTCATCAGTGAACATCTTTCTAACATGCTCATTTTACTCAAACAATGACTCAAGATCCACCGTTTTCTCCTGCATCTATAAACAACAATAAGCAAATTAAACATCCACAGAACAAACTAGAGAAATTAAACATATACAACATCATCATATGAACTATCCTATTCATTCTATAATTTTGCTCTTGTCAATACTTAACGCAACGAGATCAAAGGAAGATGATCCAAATCTGTGAATCAAGGTTCACTTGAGCACCAGCCCCTCCTTCTCCTTCCTCTATAGCTGAGTGAGTCGACACGTACCGAGGACAGGATGACTGTGCCCTAGTGGACGGTGGCGGCGACCTGGGGTAGCGGCGCACTAGGGTTGGTGGGCGGCGACGCGATGCGGGAGAGGCGAGGCGGCGGGACTCCGTGAAGCATGGTGGCTGATGAGCGAGCGCGAGCGCGATGACAAGCGGCAGGCGACGCAGGCGAGTGAGCAGCGCCGGCACGGCGGCACTGCACGAGAGACATTGCGGGCGAGTGCTGTGATTCGGACTCAGGGGAAACCTCTGTCGCGTGGGGTTCAGACTACTAGTTTACTGGTTTGGCGACGTAGCTATTGGTTCACTGGTCCAATCACTGGTTTACATTTATCAATTTAATATTAACTTTTTATGAATGAGAATATGTAAGTTTTGTAACCATATGTATATAAATAAACACATAGTGGTGGACCCAGAGGATTGAAATATATAGCCTAGGCATATATTGCAATCAATAGAACCAACAGTGTGCCTTGGCAAGATACCAACGAGCCGTGCTAAAGGAGGTCTATGTGCCCAGCTTAACTGTGCACACACACTTCCTCACTGTGCCCAGGGTCGCCGGGCCCTGGGTCCGGCCCCTGCAAACACATTACCTATGACATAATAGAGGAAAAAACATAGCAATATCATAATAACCTATTATCCAAAGTTCCAAACTAACATCTGAACACCAAACTAACATCCCATTCATCCGATCAACTTATTTATGAACAAATCACTGATAAAGTTAAAATTGTTGGCCACGCACAATAGAAGATCTCTTTATATGGTCTAACCCCAGCCATATAAGATGGCTTATATATGTGCACACGGAGATTTGAACCATAGTTGCTAGCTCCACTCTATAATGAGCTAGCCAACAAATTGAGAAGTAAATCACGAAATACAAGGTATGTCCAACAAATCGAGAAGTAAAGAGTTTACAAGTTTATTACAGATATCGGAGATGCCTCAACCATGAAGGGCATCAAACCAATCCATTCCGACCACAGAGGCAGAGAATAAACAGAAACCCAAGCAAGCAATCGCTATATTTTTTTTTTTTTGAGGATAAGCACTCGCTAACTGCCACAAGCTTTTTATTTTCAGATCAACAAGAAGCCCAAATAACATGGAACACTTAAATCACACAACAGTGGTTGCGTTCGATTTACAAACTAATTTACTTAAGTAATTGTGTATTGGCACTCTCAATCTATTATGCAATTTGCACCCGTGCTGAATTCAGCCCCTTCCATCGTTAACTTGATGTTGCCAAGACACCAGTGAACTGAACCACCAAATCAAAGCAGCAACAAAGGCAAGGCAGGCAGAAGTAAAACCTGAAGATAATGAAACATTTAGGAGTGATAATATGTCGCCGCTGGGCCAACAAACAAGAAGCTGCATAAAACTCATTCCTTGGTACTGAACTCCGAGAATGGCTGCTAGCATCCAAGCCTTCTGCCAGCAGATTCATTGCCTTTTCCGAAAACAATTCTTCGGAAGAAGTTTTTCTCAGTTGATTCAATGATAACCTTTCTAATGTGGCTAATCTTCACAAGTTCTTCCATGCATTCATTTGTTTCACTTTCCTGCCTAAGCATCTCTGTAAACTCATCTGCGGCATTTCTCATATATAATTCATCAAGGACCGTCAGGTACTCAATGCCACGAGGGAGGCGCTTCAGTTCTGGGCACTCTACAAGCTCCAGCGCAACAAGGCTTCCCAGTGCATCTTTACCTATTTCAACTTGGTTAAGCTGTGGAGCACCCCATATGTGCAGTTTTTTCAGACTAGGAAATGACTGCGCAGAGAAGCATAGTGCCTTTCCATCATAAGCCTTAATTAGGTGTAGAAAGCATAAATTGCGTAACACCATTAAGTTGGGAAAGGAGTTCTCATCAAGTTTGGAGAATGCAAGACCCAGACGAGTGAGGTTGCTAAGGTGCAACCATGATGAGAGAATATGATGCATCCGTGTCTTTTCCAGCTGCCCTGTCAACAAAAGTTTAGAAAGAGTTTCCGGTAAACAGAGTTCTTCCAATGGCAGTACTTCATGTTCGTTCGACATGGTGATTGACAAACTGACAAGAGCGGTCATGCTGAGGAGAGCAGTATGCAAGTTTAACGAGTGCTCACTTGTCACACCGTCAACTGCAAATGTCCATAACTCCGTCAATGCTGCAACATCACATAGAGTCTCTGTGCTAGCTTTGACATTTTGCAGAACATGCAGCCCTGAGAGGTTGCTTATGCCCCGAGGAACCTTAACTCCACTCTGATGGCCGAAGCATCCTTCACTGATCCTTACAGTCGCATATAGGTACCTAAGCTTTCTTAGTTTTGCTACATCATTTGGCAAAGATAGCACATTAGTGCCAAATGCATCCAATACTTCTAGAGCTCTTTTACGGTACTCCATACTACCGATGAGTGGTATATAGTATAGAGCTCCATAAGTAATGGGTAATTTAGTAATTTCACTTAGATGAAAATAAAAATAAAGCTTGGAAATGCAAAAATATATATCAAGGATCAAAGTGATTGTTTAA
>JAZFNS010020006.1:18921051-18931518 GCA_037127165.1 Alloteropsis angusta | reverse complement strand
ATAAAATTACTAAATTACCCTTTACTTATAGAGATCTATACTGTATACCACTCATTGGTAGTATGGAGTACCGTAAAAGAGCTCGATAGATTATACGAGTATGCGAAAAGGGAAAAAAAAGTCACAAACAGATGGTAGATCCAAGCAAGAGCTGAGAGGATGAATAATAAGGACCAGCGCACCAGACAATTCAAAGTAACACTAACTTAGGCCCTGCTTGTTTGTACGGCCCGAATCAGATAGCACTTCCTGCAGAAGCGTGTTGTGGGAAAGCAAGGTTATTTTTAGTTTTTTGGTCTTGCGTGTTGTCTGCAGCACATCGAATGTGTATGTTTCTGTCATCACGTGAATACGTTCCGTGGAAAGTGGAAACATGCAGCTGACGCAGGCCGTTCCGTGTGATCATTGTTGCTTATTTTTTTCTTTCACTGATACCACTTGCTCTTTCCATTCTAAGTTATAAGTCATTCCAATATTCTTAAAACTCAAATCATTTTAGGTTATCCCAAAGTTATAGAGAGAATTACAAAAAGTCAGGGCATCAAAAAGGTATACTATGCAAATATATTCAATGAACAATCTAACAATACCAATTAATGTATGGTAATACCAACTAAAACTATAATCCCATAGGAGTTGCCTTTTAGGCTAAATTTACGTGCATAATATTTCATTTATCCGATCATTTTTAGGGCGGCACACAACAAGAACACATCACCAGATCCAAAAATCTGTTCAACGAAACAAAAAAGTAAGGACTGCTGAAGTTCAATACAGACCTAGGAGATGCCTCACCCATGAAGGACATCAAACCAATCCGGAATCCACTCCAGCCAGTAACTAAACACAATATCTTGTCTCTGCACCAGGCACAAGTTCATATTTTTTTAGATCAACACCAGGTGCAAATGATGACATGGCAGAGCACTTCAAGCACAGCAGTGTTTGCGCTAATTTGCAGAATAGTCTGCTTAAGTAAACGTCCTGTGCCTCCTTGGTCGCTAGCCCGATGATGGTCCATAACCATTCATCTGATCCACCAAAGCAGAGCAACAACTGCGGCAGCAACCTGAAGAAAATAAAAACCAACAGGATGTTTATAGGAGGGATAATGTGCTGCAGTCGACAACAAAAAAAAAGGAAGAATCTGCACAAATAAGCACATACCTTGCACATGGCTCTGGGAGCAGAAGCTAGCATCCAAGCCTTCGCCAGTCAATTCGATTCCTTCCCCTCTGTGGAAACAATTCTTCGCCAAAAGTTTTTCACAGTAGATGTAATAATAACCTTTCTAATGTGGCCAATCTTTGTAAGTTCTTCTTTGCATTCATTTGCTTTGTGCTCCTGCCTAAGCATTTCCACAAGCTCATCTGCAGTATCCACCAAACGTAATTCCTCAAGGGCTCTAAGGAACCTGACACCAGGAGGAACTCGCTTCAGCTCGGGGCAGTTTGAAAGCTCCAGCTCAACAAGGCTTTTTAGTGCACCTTCTGCTATTTCGATTTGGTTCAGCCATGGCGCACCCCGTAATCTCAGCTGTTTGAGTCTAGGAAATGACCCAGCCGATAAGCACAATTNTCTTCCCATCATATGCCCTAACAAGATGAAGAAAGCATAAACCACGTAATATAACAAGGCCAGAAAATGAGTCTTCATCAAGCTTGGAGCCTACTAGAGTCAATCGAGTGAGATTATTAAGGTGCGACCAGGATGTGAGGATCTGAGGCATCTGTTTCTTTTCCAGCTGCCCAGCCAGTCCAAGTTTTGAAAGAGTTTCCGGTAAACGGAGTGCTTCCCANTGGTAATACTTCGTTTTGGTTTGATGCAGCGATGTCCAGATGTGCAAGATGTCTCATATTCATGATGGCTCTGCACAAGTTCAAGGAGTGCTCACTTGTCACATCGGTGACTCCAAATGTTCTTAACTCTGTCAAAGATCCAACATCACATATTGTCTCTAAGCTTGCTTTGATACCTTGAAGAGTATGCAACCTAGTAAAGTTTTTTATGCCCCTTGGAACCTTTGTTCCAATAAGAGGTGCAAGAGTTCCTTCTATGGTCTCTGCACCTGCATACAGGTACCTAAGTTTCTCTAGTTTTGTTATGTCCTTTGGGAAAGATAGCAAAACAGTGCAGCATACATCAAGGACTTCTAAGTTTTGTAATCTTCCTATTGCCTCAGGTAGATTCATAATACTAGTATATCTAAGACCCAAAAACCGTAGATTAAACAGGCTGAAGACCTCATTAGGCAACACTTTGATTTGAGTACCTTCCAGGTCCAATGTTGATAGAAAATTTGAAGATTCAAGGATATGGCTCAACAAATCAATATCAATGTACCTTGTAAAAGCATGGATTGCGCGGAGATGTGTCTCACCAAATTGACTCAAGGACACAACAGTGGTGCTTTGTATTGACAATCGACGTGTGCCATCTACTGATAATGTTCTAGAACCCTCGTAAACTTTACCGAAGCATTCTTTCTCCGCGTTCCCAAGGGAAAGATGGCGCAACACATCATGCATCCGGAAACATTTCACCCGTCCAAATTCATTCTTCTTTATGACTTGTAACAGGCTCCGGTTTACAAGCTCATTCAAGAAACTCTCGGCCACATCTTCCAGAGTTTTGTTCTCTTTTTCCTTGATGAATCCAGCAGTTATCCAATGCCTTATTAGCCTCCTCCTTTTCATTTCATAGTCTTCTGGAAAGAGTGCACAATGTAAGAAGCAATTCTTCAATTCATATGGAAGATCATCCAAGCTGACTTTTAGAATGATGTCAACACCCGGGATCACGTTTTTAGTTGACTGCAACTCTAGCTCCTCATAAACATTTTTCCATGCCGAGTAAGTTGGAGGTTTACAAGACAGTAGGCGGCCTATACATGCGATAGCTATGGGCAAGCCTTCACACTTCCGTAAGAACTTTGCAGCCAAATTTTGTAAATCCAAGGGACACCTTTTGTCATCACTATTCCGAAAAGCTCCTAAACAAAATAACTTCCAAGAGTGAGTTTTTCCTAGTGATTCCACTTCAATTATAGAGTTCCCGGTTGCTAATGATGCAACTTCATAATTTCTTGATGTGAGAACAAAACGGCTGATACAGTTACTTGGAAAGATATCCATGATATTAATCCACACATCCTGTTCCCAAACATCATCTAGAACCAAGATGTACCTTTTATGTTCAAGATAGTTACGGATTGATGCAACTAGACTTCTTATGTCCATGCTATTAGCATCAACCGATATGCCAAACTCTCTACAAATCTTCTTCAGCAAGTCCTCAACTTGGTAAGTCTTTGAGACAGTTACCCATGCAGCAGCATCAAAATCATTTTTCACAATCTTATAGACATGATCAACCAATGTAGTTTTACCAACTCCGCCCATCCCCCAAACAGTATAAATTTTGTTTTTTCTTTCTTCCAAGTCATACATGAGCCACTCTTTTAGCTTGGCTACATTATCCTCTATACCCACCAGATCCTCTTCCTTAGGAAGACAGACATTTTGATTGCTAGAGTGGACATGATGGAAATTGCCATTGCGCATCCCCATTTCTAGCATCGGCATGGCATAGCGGTCCCTTCTTTTTGCAGCATCTTCAAGCTCACCATTGATATGACGAATCTCAAGAGTTAGACGCCCCCAAATGTTAGCATGCCTAATTCTTTTCTTCGTCTTGGCCACAAATCCTAAGTGTTTGTCATCCTCAAGCTTGTAGGCGAACTCGTCGACAACATCTTCAATACGGAAAGCTAGATCTCGAATCTTCTTGATGAAGATGCTAGTGGTCGCATCGGTATCCTTGAACTTCTCCATGCTATGCAGGTAAGCCATAATGCTCTCTAGCTCTTCCTTCACTTTGCGAATTTCACCAATAAGACCCTTGAGGTCGGAAGCTTCCTTGGTAAGCTGGGTTGCAACATAGGTTGCAGCCTCATTCGCCAGGGCCATGCTGAGCTTTCTGATCAGCACTCCAACAAAAGCCTCGGCCATGCTAGTTTTCAGGTTTTATGTCCTTTGCACGAGAGCTGAAAGTTACAAGTGTATGACCATAACTGCCAAACCAAAAATTTCAAAAATAAACTAAAACTTCTGTAGTAGCTTCCTTTGGAACAACATTAATTTGCTAGCCAATATTGAACAAACTTTGAACTGATGAAAATTAGCAGAAGCTTACCAACATAGGGGAAGATTGAGCGAACCCACTGCAGTCCAGACTTTGTTGAAGTCACCGTTAACTTGGCGAGCAACAATGCAATGTCAGATGCGAAGAATAAGCCAGCACACCTTTTGGATAAATTTACGGACAAAACAAAGATATAGATAAAATATGCCAACTGGCCACATCTCGCGGGGAACACAAAGCTCAGGAAAACAAATCGTTGCGTAGTTCACAACGTCTAATCCTAATGGTACGAAGAGTCCAAATCACCATGTGTTGGTAATGAGGTAGCGTGAATAATTGGCAAAACATGGGGGAACATAAAGCCAGATTTATGTGCAGATATACTGTGACAGGTAGAATATCAACAATACAAAATATTTGCATACAGTTTCAAGGATGGAAACATCTGCGCACACGTGCTATTGTTGATTTACTAGCTTGTAATGAACTTTCTTGGAATCACCGCATGCAAGCAAGGACCTTCAGGCGTCAGTAACCTCTGAACTGAACCACCAATGCAGCGCATGCAAAGAAACTTGAATCTTCAGACAACAAAGGAACGAGTACAGGCCAACTCCAAAACTTTTCGTCAGAGTGCCAACAATTGCTGTTACCTCCTTCCTTTCAAGTTTCAAGAAAACGTGTGTGGTGTTGTCCAATCGCAAAGCTTTAAGTGGAGAGCATTAAATGGCCAACAGAAAAGAAGCGAAGTATACCTGGACATGGAAGCCCTGCATCCATGTCTTCGTTGGCCTGTCCGCCGCATCAATGGAAGCGCTGGATCCATGTCTTCGTTGGCCTGTCTGCATCAATGGAAGCGCCAACCGGTAGCCAAAATCAAGAAACGTGGATCGGATCGACAGAGGTGGCGGCGGAACTTCACTGTACTCCAAGGTACAAACGCGGCGACAGAGCGCAGGACGGCAGGAGAGAGACGAAGGTCACTTCGTGGGGCTGAGGTGGTTGGGCTCAGATGGTGTGGCCCTGTACTATGTTCGTCTGAAGAAACAAAGTGGACCGTATTTGTGCAGTTGCAAATTCTAATTCTAAGGGTATGTTTGGTTGACTTGTGGCTTTTGGAAAAGTAGTTGTGGGGTGTGAGCCGTATAAAAACTGTTGTGAGATGTGGGCTGTGTGGAATTCGAAAGTCGTTTGATTGATCAGCTGTGTCTTTTGAAACCGGTAACTTTGAGTGACCGTACTTACACTAGTCATAAGTTGGCTTTCAACAAAAAAAAAAATCTATGAACTTTTGGCCTCTTTGATTCAGATTTTGACTTATGGAAACAAAAGTCACATTCAAAAATCCACCAAACGCACCTTTAACCTTACATTGATGAGCATAATCAACTCACCACAAGAAATGAAACGAAAGGAATGATACCTGCTAGGGCAGGGAAGTAATGTCGCATCCATGGATCCCAAGCGTCGCCATACTCGTGGCAGCCACCGGTACGACGGCGAACGCCGACGGAAGCCAGATCTCCGGCAAGAGGCACGAGCCAGATCTCCGGCAAGAGGCACGCGCGGAACTCCGCTGTATCCTCCGTTAGCTCTTCGTCGAGAAGCATCTGAAGCACGGCGCCGGCGTCGGCAGCAACGCAGATCTCTTGACGATCAAAGAAAAGAGAAGGCATAGCACCAAATATACACAGCAGCCAGGGCCCAAGCCCAAACACTGCAAATGCGTCAGGCCCTAGTGGGCCGTGTATGAATTAATCCTTCACTTCTGGTGGCGGTTTTTTTTTTGCGAAACACAGTACACACGAAGACGCTCACAAACGTACGCACAATCACCCCTGTGAATACACACAAATAGCCCTACCCCTATGAGCACCTTCGAGAGACTGACCCGGCAGATCCACGAGATTGACGAAGTCACCATTGATGCCTCGCTATCATTGGGCACGTCGCCTACCATTGAAAGAATAGCGCCGGTTAAATCGTGGAAAATGTGAACACCAGTGTCAAGTCGAGGACTTGGTTGTAATTAGTTTTGAACTCTGGTGGACCACACATTGATTATCAAAAAGGTGAGGGGCTCTTTAACAAGAAGGTCAGGGCTGACTTGCTGACTCAGATTTGGGCCGTCCATTTTGGAATGAGCGGCTCAGATCTGTTCGGGCGAAGGGGTACACGACGATCTAATCCTGGCCACCCGGGGCGGATCTGACGGTGCACGACTGCCGCAGAGACTTTGGTCACCGGCAACAGCGGGCGACGCCATGTGGCGGCGCTCTCGCCAAAGCTGCGTTCTGGGCGTTGCAGAGCCCCATTTGGCACACAGCTTGTCTTGGCAGAGAGAGGACGAGGTGGCGAGGCTCAACAGGGGGCTTGATGGGGTAGTCGAGCGGTGGGGCGGCAGCGCGTTGACATTGAGCGGCGGCGCGAATCAGAATATGGCGAGGAAGGGGATCTGGGGTCAACGTGGCTCGGGAATGGTGGTGACGCAAATGGGAGTTTGTGCGCAATCGAACGAGAGGGTCGGGGGTGAGCTGTGACACCCCTAGTGTCACATTAGGCTAAGTAAATAGATGAAACTAAATAATCCATAAAAATGACATGCATCATCTCATGAATATGTGTGTTTGTGCATTTGTGTGTATGTGTTGACTAAGTCAACCCAAAATAAGCAAAATAGTCAAAATATAAAAAATATTCCAAAATGTCACAAATAATGTCAAATACATGTTTATGAACTCTTATGGGCACGGAAGGTTCAAACAAAAATTTGAAATTCAATTTTGAATTCATGTGACCATCATTTCATGTGTTGCAAGTTATCCTTTTTACTCTTCTTGTGTGGCTATTATCTTTTGATTTTTCCTCAACACTTGAAATTCTTCCAATATAATAATTGCAGTGAAAAGTACCAAGTTTGCAATGGTTATAAACTTGACCTATGAAAACAACCTTTTTTTGCTCAAATTCATGGTCAAACTTGGGTCAAACTGCTGTTTTTCAGGACTTGATCTTGAACTTTGTTTGGAAGCTCACTTTAAATTTTTGGAAGAGAAATACAAAAGATATAGAAACGACAAAAAGAAAAGAATGGAAAAAGAGAAGAAAAGGGCATTTTGGGCCGGCCTGTTGGCCTGTGGCCATTTCGGCCCACGCCCCAGCGGGCCCAGCTGGCCGGTCGGCCAGGTGGCCCAGCCGCAGCCCGTCCCCGCGCCGCCCGCGGCGAAGCAGCTGCCGCGGTGTCGCTGCCAGGGGCGCAGGCCAGCTGGGTGGGGCCCGCTTGAAGGCGCAGGAGATAAGTCAGGGAGGGGCTCGGCGAGGGCCAGGCGAGCCGAGCAGCTGCTTCTTTCTCCCCTCGCCTCTGCTCCTCCGCCCGAGCTCGCCATTGCCGCCATGCAAGAAGACCACCGCCGGAGCTCGGTTTCCACGTGCAAGAGCAGTGTAAAGGCCGGGAAAACATGGGGTTTTTGTGTTCCAGGTTAACCGAAGGTCCCGCGGGTTTAGGGTTTGGGCGCAGGGCGCTGATGGCCGGAATGGGTCCCACGAGGGCCGGAACGAGTGGCGGCGCTGCACTTTGGACCCTTGGCGCGGCCGGGCTGGAGTTGGCCGGCGGACAGAGGCGCGCCGTCGCGCGCAGAGACGCGCGCGTGCCGAGCCTGCCGCCCGAGGTGGAAGAAGGGGCGGGCAGGCCTTGGGCCGGCTGTGGGCCGGCGGGAGGAGTTTGGGCCAGGCCCAGAAAAGAGGGGGAGATGGTTTGGGCCGACGGAAAAGGATTTTTGGCCAGGGGGTTGGGTTTGTTTGGGTTTTGGATTTTCAGTTTTTAGGTTTAGTTTTTATTAGTCTATTCATTTTATTTAAATTATTGCATCATTTATATGTTTGCTCAAAAGATGAATAGAGAAATTAAATAGTAGCATATTTTCATGTCATAAAAATCATTAGTAAAATTTAATTCTTATTTAGTTTTTACCCTTGTTTATTAGTATTTATTTGTTAATATAATAGCTATTGGATTAAAAATCTAGAAAATAGTTACTAGGCTCAAAAATAATTACTTATTATTCATTAGATAATCTTTGAGCATTTCTTGCATATAGAAAAATAGATATGGATATTTGGTTATTTCTTTTGGGATTTAAATAATTAAGTAATAAATATTAGCCAATTCAAATACTTGTATTTAATCAGGTTCCGGGTCTCTAATTTATGCATTCATTTTAATGCATCATATCGTGTAGACCAAGAGACACTGTCCCCAGAGTTGGTGGAGGTACCGGACGACGTCCAAGAAGGGGACAAAGTGATTTTCGAGGCAGAGCTCGAAGCCCCCGAGTCAGCGGAGCCAGAGTCTAGTGAAGCAGGAAAGCCCCGGAGCATAACTGTCCTTTCTTGAATTACTTGATTATCACAAACATGATTGAGCCTATGTATGTGCATTAGAACAGGAATTGGTTGACACCTAGATTTTTATGCATGACCATACCTTGTTTAGGACATCTTTGCCACCTTTTCAAGAAGATCAGATTAGAAATGCTTAGACTGCTCACTACAGTAGAAGTTGGGTGTTTTCCTGACATCCACACCTAGGGAACTTGTAGGATAATTAAAATTGATTTAGGAATGGTTGTTATGGGTAGATCAAAGAATGTTGTTGGTAGTTGATTTGAATACAGTTGGATCTGCCCAGTTAATGGAATTAAGGTTTGTTGAATGTATGCTTGAGGTCAAGCTTTGAATGTACTGAGCATATACCGATATAGGAAACCGGGAAACTGATGTACTGCTGTGGTGCTAACGGTTGAATTGCGACCCACCGTGCTTGGCGAGGAAAGTGGGCGGGGTCATCATCAGTAACCCAAATACCATGTTCGGCCATGAGTGATGTTGGGGTTGCGACCCCGGGCGAAGTGGGCGTAGTTCAGGCAATGGAGTAGCAGTGGGAAAGGTAGCCTCGTGTGGCCCGTTAGGCGTGCACGGGTCGTGTGCTCAGGTTACCCCTACAGGGTTAGAAATCGATTCGAATCGCTGAGTGTCACAGTCTTGATACATGTTGATCGCTGCCATACTTGTTAAGTTTCTCGCTCATGTTCTTATGAACCATTATGATCTGTTTAGTATAGTAATCTTGACTGGCAAGTCTTGCTTGGCTAACTTAGGTGAGTAGTGGATAATCTTNGAAATAAAAGTTTGAAAGTAAAGAATAAGAGTAGTAAGCTGTTCCTTGTAAGAGCCTGTTTGCTTCTCTTACAAGAGCCTGTTTGCTTCTCCANTTAATCCATTCTCTGTTTCCTTGTGAACAGTCTAACTTATATGTCCTTGAGAACTCCTTTAGCAACTATAGAAAGCCGGGTAAGCCTGGCTGAGTACTTTCGTAATCAGGGTTTGTTAACCCTTGTTGCAGTGGATCCTGTGGAATAGTTGTGTGCTGGAGTCCCGAAGCTTGGAGGTATATTATGTGTGAGCACCGCATAATCTTTGTGTTTAAGTTATCCTTAAAACTTGTTACTTTTGCTAAACCTAGTGCCTGTAATAAATAATGTTTCTAGAAGTTGAACTACAGTGTTGTAATAATATGTACCTGTCTGTTTGTATATATTCGTTGTTGATGTTGTAATATCTGTGATGTATTCCTCTGGTGTTGGGATCCTGAGTATGTCCGATGAGTTCAGATGTTATGTGAATGAACCAGGTGATTTCGGGGATACTGGATAGAACATCAGACTTACGTGGACTCTTGTGTGTGACGTTTCAGAGTGCTTAGCACTACTGATCACACTTGAGTCCATTTAAGTAAGGCGGTTCTGCCACAGATAAGTACGTTTCAGAAGATCTCAAATTTGAAATTGTAGTTTTTGAAACTACCTTGGATGGAGAAATAGGCAAAATAAGAGTTGTAGAACACAAAAAGTTATGAACCTTTGTTGTTGACAACTTTTGTTTTTGAAATCATCTCGTCAACGAAAAACTCAATTTGAAATTCTCAAATTTGAAATTCAAATTTTGTAAACGACCTCGGATGAAGAAAGTACCAATATATAAGTTGTAGATTTTGAAAAGTTATGAAACTTTGTAGTTGATAACTTTTTAATTTGAATTCGTTTAGGGCCAAGCTATTTACACTCGGTTTAGAATAATATGTGAGGAACCGAAACGGTATATGGACACTAGAGAGACTATTGTGCAGTGATAGAGGAAGTTACATGCGAGTGAGAGGTCACAAGTTTGAATCCCGCCGGCCACGTAGCACGCGAATTTTACGTGAAAAATGTCACGACTTGCCAACTTGGAGGCCTTGGTTGGCCGGTGGTCGCTGCCCCCCCCCCC
>JAZFNS010020006.1:18032475-18046125 GCA_037127165.1 Alloteropsis angusta | reverse complement strand
TTTGTTTTTTCGCCTCACCCTCCAAATTTGCAGTAAGGGCTCTATTTAGGGGCTTTGCTGGAGTTACTCTAACAAAATCATATTTTGTCGTTGTTTCTTGTTAACATGTTTCGCGTAGACACGCATTTCTTGTCAATCTGACTTGTTCAATTTAGGTTCTGAAATGATTCTGAATTTACATGAATTTTTGTGCTAGTTTTTGGGAGGTTACATACTAGTGCGCCCACACCTGTCTCAGTGCCTTGCCTGCCGGCCCCGGCATCCCCTAAATCCTGCAACATCAATTGCATCAAACCCAAAGTCTCCTGACCCGGAGCCAAATTATTTTGAGATTCTTGTGCCATATAGATTTTGCAGTCATATATAGATATAGATCTAAGCCAACTCACGTCTAGTCAATCTCTTGTCAATAATATTTCCCGTCACCACTTTGTCCTCCACAACCTAATAATAAGATCAGTCTCAATGTGAGTTTTAGGCTATTCCCAATGGTCAGTTTTGTGTCGTCGTTTTCAAGAGAGCCATGTTATCTAACTAGTTTTGAATTGATGGATAAAACATGGTCTTCCAGTGGATAGTTTTATATATTGTGGTTTCATAGGCTGGATATAGCATTTAATTGCGATGCATCCCATTGGGTACAAATAAATGAAATGAAACTCTTTTGCTTCCAATGGCAGTTTCATCAGGTTCCATAGCCTTGGAAACAGTGTAGACATAGTTTCATCCTGATGAAACTCGTTCCATCTCTCTTCATAACTACATTGCCATGTCATCGTATATGATGATGTATTACCTTATTTAATGTGCATGAAATCTCTATAAAACCACCACTGGAACTGGCCTTATATAGAGTTTTATGGACATTAAATATTACAACACATCACTAATTTTGCTGCTTTGGCAATGTCATTTAGAGAAGGTAGAAGGGAGAGTTTTATGAGATGTGATAGGAGTTTTATCCCAATGAAACTCATTTGACCCGGTTACCTACTTTTTAAATTTTGGTAACTGTATAATTAAACTTGCACCAGGACTGGTCTAACAAAAGTAAACTACATGCTTTTACCCAATGCTCTTTGCAACTCATTGGTACACCACTTCTGTTTTTTTGTACATATATATCAGCTAATATCCTCCTGACGAGGAAACCTTGCTACACTGCTACAATTCATTTCCTTTGAAATCCGAATCTGCAACCAACACACTGCTGCAATTCCATGGATCATTCCAATTCCATAGCCGTGTTGCATTCATACCTGCATGGATCACTCCAATTTCTACTGCAATTGAGCCTCGTGAAGCTGCAAGTGTCAGTGAGAATTCACTCTGCTAGCTCAGCTAGTGGAAGAGGTTGGCGAGGGGCAGCCCGAAGTTCTGGTACACCCTGATCTCCCCGCCGCAGCTCGCCGTCACCAGCACCATCCCCCACGCGTTGCCGCCGTCGGCGCCGCCGTGCCACCGCGCGGACGACGACGACTCACGGCGAGACAGCTGCGGCCCGCCGGGGAACGCCATCGGCCCGGACTTGGGCCGCCGCGGCACGCCGCCGTCGGCGTCGCCGTCCCCGCGCGACGAGGCGTGCTTCGTCGGCGTGCCGCTCTTGCCGCCCCGGGACGGCGGCGCCGGCGCGTCGCCGCGGAAGGACGGCGACCCGGGCCAGGGCACGGCCACGGACACGTCCCGGCAGAAGAAGTACTCGTAGGAGCGGCTGGTGAGCCAGGTCTTGGCCTTGACGCCGATGCCGATGCCGCCGCCGCCCGCGCCGCCGCCTCCGCCGCCGATGCCGCCGCCGCCGCCGGGGACCCGGCGCCACACGTAGACGTTGGAGTCCTCGCTGGCGCACACCACGTAGCGGCCGTCGGCGGTGTAGGACGCGGAGATCTGGCTGCTGGTGTTCTTGAACCCTGCCAGGAAGAAACACGGGTTCCCTTTGGGTTGTGGAGCTTGTGCATGGCGTTCCTGGTGCGGCGAAAGGGAAGGGCGTGGCATGCGCTTGCCGCCATTGCTGCGTACCTTTGAACTTCTGGAGCACGGTGATGCCGTTGAACACCCGGATCTGCGAGTCCGCCGACGTCACCAGGATCTCCGACGGGTTCCCCGGCGCAAACTGTACAACCAATTCAATGCAACTGCACGATCAGCTCTCTTCAACTCAATGTCATCACTTGGACTGATTGGGCTTTGCTCAAGTTGTCGTGTCATGGACAAGTAGTACCTGGAATCCGGTGATCTTCTTCGCCTGCGACCGGCGCTTCTTGGATATGCTCATGTCGATCTGTGCCTCCTGGTTAAGCTTGCAATCTGACATGCATGGCAATGATGATCAGCACGAATCGATCAAGTGCTGAATTCAGCACAAGACTGAATGAATCTGCTGAATTGTGTTGAGCTTGAACCTGTTGTCTTGTAGAATCGGCAGCTCCCCTTGTGTGACCCGATAATCGCAGCCTTGGAAAGCGAGAAACTATCAGGTATCAGTGCCTTGGCCACTTAAATTGGACATGAACTTTCTGAAACTTGGTTGGCATTCTGGTGCAAGATTGAGCATAAATCTTGGACCAATGCCGCAATGGCAACTCACCTGGCCGTCCGGCGTGTAGCACCCCGCGGTGACCATGTCGTTGAGGTCGCTCCAGTCGACGACCTGCCGGTCCGGCACGCTCCAGATGCGCACCTTGCAGTCCAGCGAGCCGCTGATGAAGTAGCCGTCGTCCACCGGGTTGAACTGGACGCAGGTAACTGAGTTCATGGCGCGCATTGGTCCTGATCAGTCGCTATGCCCATAACAACCAGAGCAACTGCACAAGATGTGGCCAGGGGTTTTAGGTGCCATTGGTGTGCAGGCAACGTGACTCACCGTAGTCGTTGTGCGGGAACATCTTGAGGCACGTCTTGGTGCCCATGTCCCAGAGCCGCACCGTCTTGTCCATGGACGACGAGAGCAGCTGCTGCAATCAGCAATGGCGGACACAGCACAGCACAGCACGTTATGGGTTTCTGCTTGCTGGAGCAGCAGCAAGTGCGGCGAGAATGGCGTGGCGTGGTGCAAACCTGGGACTTGGACCACGAGAGGTCGAGCACGTCGTCTTGGTGGCCCTCGAAGGCGCACGCCGGCTGCTCGGCGAGCGCGAACGCCGAGTCCGGCATGACGACGTGCTCCGGGAGCACGTCCTTGCCGCTCCTCCCCCTCCTGATCCTCCTCGACAGCTGCGCCGCCAGCCCCGGCGCCACCGGCCTGCCGCCGTCCGTGGAACCCGCCGCCGGCGTCGGCGGCGGAGGCTGGGATTGGGATTGGGAGGCCGAGAGATCCTGCGCCACGGCGCACGACGCGGCGTCCGCGTCCACGACCTCCCAGACGCGCACCACGCGGTCCTCGCCGCCGCTGGCGAGGAACCGCCCGTCGGGGCTGAACTTGATGCTCCATATGGAGCCCTCGTGCGCGCGGACCTCCTGCCGCATGTACAGCCCGGTGAGCTCCTTGTTGGACTTGCCGTAGTGGTGCACCTTGAGCCGCTCGGGCCCCGTGGCCGGCGACGGCACGGCGGAGTTGGCCGACGCCGACTTGGACATGGTCTTCCCGGGGGCCGACCTGCTGCCGCCGTCGCCGTACTTGTCCTTCTCGGTCCTCAGCCCGGCGGCATTGGCCACGAGCTTGATGTTCTTCAGCCAGCGTGTTCTCCTCTTCTCGGCCGGCTTCTCCTCGCCGCCCTTGTTGGCCGCCCCGGCCGGCACCGGCTGGCTCTGGCTGCGGCGCATGAGCTGCTTCACGAACGCCGTCGAGCCGATGAACCGCTCGAACTCGTCCATGCTCAGCGGCACACCGCGCTGGGCGCCGTTGCTGTTGCTGAACTGGCCGTTCACCGGCAACTCCTTGCCGTTCTCCTTGCCCTTGGTCGTGGAGCCACCGCCCGTGTCGCCGGCATTGCTGATGATGATCCCGCCGCCGTCCTTCGACGCCGCGGACGGCAACGGACACCGGGCGGCGGCGGCGGCGCCCACGCGGAGAGCCTTGTTCCCAGGCGGGCCGTGCAGGGAGTGCGGCAGCGAGTACACGCGGCGGAACGACGGCGGCTTCCTCACGGCGCCGCCGCCGCGGACGGCGAGGCGGCTGTCGGAGCGCGACCGGGCCAGGACGGCGTTGGGCTGGCGTGTCGCAATCGCGATCGCGATCCCGGCAGGAGCGGCCACCGCGGTGGCGGCGGCGACGGCGGCCACCGTCGGCGCAGGGCTCGTTGTGCTCGGCGCGTCGTCCACGTCCACGGCGGCAGGAGGCGGCTGCTGATGCCGCCTCGCCGTGCAGCGGGGGATGTCCGGCGGAAGCCTCGCCCTGGCGTTGCGGCTGCGGAGGAGGTCCCTGCTGCTGTTGAGCCCCATCCCCTGGAGCAGCCGGCGGCGGCGCTCCTGGATGGACACGGGCTCCTGCTCCATCCACATGCCGTAGTCGTATCTGGACATGTCCTCGTCCTCCTCCCCATCCAGCTCCAGCTCGGCCTGCTCCTCGAGGAGCTGGTCACCGTCACCAACGGCGGTGGCGAAGGAGCAGCGGACGCCGTCACCGCCGCCGTCGCCGTCGCCGTCCTCATCCTCGGAGGGGAATTCGGCCCTGGCGTCGTCCATGCCGGAGGGCTCTTCCTGGTCAAGGCACTGGGAGAAAGAATCCTGGCCACGGCCACGCTCTTCGTCTTCCTCGGCGTCGGCGTCGGCATCGGCCATGCTGCTTCCGATCGTGCTGCCATGGTCGTGTTCCTGGTCTCCGTGGCTGTTGACGACGCCGGCAACCTCCCCGTCGTTGTCTTGGCTCATGGTTTGCATGGTGGTGGCGAAAGCGAAACGAGTGGCCGACCGGTGAGCTCCAGGGAGTCCCCACCCTTGCTCCCATCTTTACCAAACTTAGGCCGGGTGATTTGTAAGGCTGCGGTGTTCCTTTCCCATGGTTGCCTCTAGCAGTACTGAATTTTTGGAGGGAAAGTCTGAAGATTTGCTTCAAGAAGATTGGTAGTTTGGTACTCTGTTTAACGAAATTGTTTTTTTAAGAAACAAATGTAGTGTTTCACCACAGATTATTAGCAAAGATTGGTTCTTGTTTTCATTCAATGCTCAGCGCAGCTCATTAGACAGGAAATTTCCATGACCACAGAGTCTGATATGGATGGTCAGTACTCAGTACCGGACTTCATTTGATTTGATCAATACAATTTGCTCAAACTTCATAAGCAAAGGTTGAATTTAGGCAGTTTGGCAAACATGGAAAATAGAAAATTGTTAATTAAATAGCAGTGAAGGCAGATTCCTGTCTACCAAATTTCTTTGATGTAATGCAAAATCTTTTGGCTTTCTGGTTCAGTATATTCTAGTTTTTTTCCTCAGACAGTTTCATTGCATCAACCGCAGCTGACAACTTTGAGAAAATCCTTATGTCATTAATGGAGCTGAACTCTTCACCCATCATTCTTTATAGATACCTGCATTAATTTTCAGAAGTGCCTTTTCCCTAAATTTTACATGATAAATAAATGAAATGTCCTATGATTGTGAACCTGATATACAACTGATGGTTTTAATGGTTGCATTATGAGTAACTCTTGCCACACTATTTCAAGAGAAGTCACTGCAGATTGTAATCGAACATCAATATAATTTGCCGCTAAATTGCTCCATTAAGCGGAACACCAAGCAAAACAGCATAGTCTGAGAATCCTTTTAACCACAAATTGTCATCTTACCAATGATCAAGCAAATCTAACATGTTTGCATGGCTTCAATTCAACGGTCAAATCTTTCGCAACAGAAGGAAAAGAAATCATCCACCAAATGTCCTATGCGGGTCATAATATACTATTTCAACAATGGAAATTTTTCAAAGAAAAAAACTCTTAACAGAACACGAAGAAATTTGCAACTGTACTGCAGGGAACCCAATAACAATGGATGCTTAGAAGACAATGGTTTGTACAAGTCATTGTATACGAAACTTTGTACTGACGACGATGATCGAGTCTTTAGACATCAGTTCAAATTGCAAGAGGAAGAACTTGAAATCAAGCATTCATAATGGTGCTTCGATGGCTTAGTTAAATGCAAAATACGTTGGAGAAAAAATGATGTTACGAACTCTCTTCAAGAATAGGAAACAACACAATTCTCTTCCATTAGCTAGCCATTATATTTACTATACATACAATTTACACATCCACAGTCCAAACAGAGCAGAAGGGAAAAACAAACCAACTTCAAATATGTATAAGATTGCAGACATGGTATAAACATGAATAACCTAAAGAGACCACACATGACCAGGAATAATATTTACAGAATCAATCCTTATAACCAACTAATGAATAAATCGAAGCCAATAATATACAAAATCATGAATGGCTTGAGCATCCATCGAATGGATGAATACATCAGTAGCTGATAAACTAAAATATCTAGGAAACTAAACCAAAGAAACCTATGTAGTGGCCTACAACTAAATTGAGAGGATGTCACAAGTCTGTTGATATGTACGTACATACATCCATGAACTCGTCGCTCTTCGGCGATGCTGGCACCGGCACCGGATCGGGCACTGCTTTCAGGGTCTCTTTCGCCTTCTGCTCCCTGAGCTTTACAACCTTCCTGTGGCGATTGGAGTGCTGGTCGCTTCGGAAGCTAGGAGCAGTTGATGGCCGATACTCTGGTAGCAATTTGTTCGCCGCGTAGCGGATGCCGCATGCGTTGCAGAGAGTGCCTGGCCCATCCGGGCCTGCACGCCACTGCGGCGTTTCCGGGGAGTGGCAATGGCTGCACACCCTTTGAGCCTGCCTGTTCCTCTGGCGTGGCACGGGGCGTCGGCGGCGAATACCGCCGCCACCACCAGCATTGTTGCAGCTGTTCTTGCCATCAACAACCCCAATGATGTCACTGGGATGGTCCGGAGGAGCGACCGTAAGGGCGTGGAGCGGGAAATCCAGCGACCATGGCCGCTTGCGACAGTTCACTTGTGAGCGCCGCCGCTCCCTCGGCACAACCCAACACAGGGGTTGCCAGGCAGGCGCCGGTGACTCGGTCTCTGATGTCGTCGAGCCCGATGACGTGCATGGCGCTGGCAATGTCCTCGCTGACGGCGGGGTGTGCGCCCGCGACACGGGCGCATCGCCAGAGACGACGCGGACCAGCGCGCCGCACGGCTGAAGACCACCACCTGCCGGCATGGGCGCCGGCAACGGCGGCGTGTTGGAGAGAACGCCGAGCGGCGCACCCCACGGCTGAAGACCACCACCCGCCGGCATGGGCGCCGGCAACGTCGGCGCGTCGCTGGAGGGAACGCCGCCAAACGCACGACATGTGTACGGGTTAAGAACGCCCGCAGACACGGGAGGCGTCCGCGGCGGCGCGTCGTACGGGTGGAGAACGCCCCGGGACATGTGCGGCGGCAGGTGCGGCGCGGCGTACGGTTGAGGAGCGTCCATGGACATGGGCGGGAGCAGCGGCGGCGCCCCATTGGAGACAACGCCGCCCAACGCGCCGCGAACGGCACCGGACGGCATGGCCGCCGTGTGGCAGGGCTGGTTGCACACGGTGGTCGCCTCGCCGCCGCCGTCCGGCGCGTTGTCTGCGAAATACTTTTCGAAGTCCAGCTCGTCCAGTGCCTCGAGGTCCTCCGGGACACGGAGGGACAAGCCGCAACAGTCCCGCTCGAAGACGCCGCCGCCGCCGCCANGCGGCGGCGGCGGTAGGAGCAGTTGCGTCCTTTTCTTGGCCCCACCCGGCGCCCGTCTCCTCGTGGCGGCGCGGCGAGCCGCCTATCCCGAGCGCCGCCAGGGACACCTGGTGCGGGGCCGGGGCGGGGGNCGGCCAAGAAGTGTAGCACGAGTTCGAGGGGGTCGTCGGGGCAGCACAGCCCGCCGCCGCTGGGGAAGCACGCGCCGTCGCAGACCGGGAGGTCCTCGGGGACATCGCCGAGGGAGGGGTTGGGTTTCTTGCGCATGCGGGGCGGCGGCGGCGGCGGCCGGCGCGGCAGCAGCGGGACCAAGCCAAGAAGCGGAGCTACCTAACCTTCCCCTCCTCAAACCGAGCCCGGATGTCTAGGGTTCGCATCGGCGGCCAAGATATCCGGAGGAGAGAGGAAGCGGGCCGGGGGAAGAGAGAGAGAGAGGGGAACGCGAATACGCGATGTTTCGGTTCGTGGGGAGAGAGAATTAGGGATTTGCGAGGGAAGGTTCTAGAGATATTCACATTGTATTAGTGTTTATCTCTGTTTGTGTTTCACACTTGATAGGGTATAATTTTCTTGAACTTCCTCACAAATGAGATTTTCAATCAAACAAAAAGCAACGAATTTTGGAGAACAAATTGAGTAAACTTTTTAACAATGTTGTTGAAATTGAAACAAAATATTAGATATATTATGGGGTAGTATTATGTTCTATCTCTATTTTTATTCCACACCAATTTGCTTTTTTATTCCTAGTCTGCAAAAAAAAAAAAAAATCGGTGGTGACACAAGTAAAACTTTTTTTCGACCGTGTCTTATTAGCACTTTTTCATTAAGAGGAAAGTGGCACATGTAAAAACAAAACCTTTCTCGGTTTTTCCTGCAATGCAATTTTCAGAAAAAAAAAACAAATTTTAGAACAATTTTTTTTAAAATAAAATTGAAATTTGAACTCAACTATCTGTTTTTGACCTACTGGTACTACCCACACAAAAGCATTAGAAATCTGATTTCATAGAGATGCTCTAGAGGTAACATTGGTATACGAAAATTCTTGGTGGTCACTCCTGAGACTGAAAGCTTTTCTTAAACTTTTCAATCTGTTTTGCCACAATGAAAGTTCAAAGGAAAAAAAAAAGAATTTTAGACAAAACTGTAAAATGAAATTTAAATTTGAACGTGGTGGTCACCGGCTAGGAACTTTAATGTACCACTGGTGAGCGAGTTCATCTTATCCACCGCACCATGTAAATGATTTTCCCAGTTTACAAATAAATTCCGAGGTCACAGGCGACACTAAAAAGTTTTCTTTTTTATTTCTTAGAGAAGCCCAACAAAATTGTCAAGCAAAACTTCAATTTTATAGAAAGTTTGAAGGGATTTTTAAATAGAATTGAAATTTAATTATTATAATTTGAAGTTCACCCACCCTTATCCACCACATATATAATTGATATTTATTATAATATATACCTTGTTCTAAGTTACCCTAGGATTTTCAAATCGAATTGAAATTTATTTATTATAGTATTTAAGTTCACCCACCCTTACCCACCATATATAAATATAATTGAAATTTGTTATAATATATTTTGTTCTAGGATTTTTAAATATAATTGAAATGTATTTATTATATATTTTGCTCTAAGTCAACCCTAGGATTTTTAAACAGAAATTAAATCTATTATAATATATATTGAAATTTTAACATATACTACCATAGAATTTGAGAGAAGTCCCTCATACTAATACTAAGATCCATATCCCCGGTGAATTCCGGAGGCAGAGAGCGCACTCTGCTACTGTGCCGTGGCTGGGGGTTGTTGGTAACAAATGTGCCAAACTAAAATCTAGACATGTCCAAAAGATTTGGCTAGTGTATTTTGGCATCAAACCAAATAGATGCTAAAATTTTAGCTCTCACATTTTAACTCAATTTTTGTCTACTTTTGCCCATATTTTGGCAGAAAATTTTGACATACCTATGATTTGTGTATGCCTTAATTTTGATAGAGCATATTTTAGCCTCCAACCAATCAGACCCTAGGTCGGTATCCTGACCTGGGACTAAAAATCCTCTTTAGTTTCGGATGTACGCGTAGGACTAAAGGCTAGAACACTTAGGTCATTTTTGGTACATATTTTGTAGCAGATTTAGGGCAAATTTTCAAAAATCTATACCAAACAGTTTCTCTAAAACCAGCTCTGGAGGCTAATCAGATGCCCAACAGTCTAATCTAGGGAGCGGCCAAAACCATGCTCCCTACAGCTTCACCTCCTTTTCTAGTTAGTAATTGTCTCTAGAATTACCAGTTTACCAATGAAAAATATTTTATTAAACAGTTTTCTGAACTGATTCAGCTCATCCAGAGAATCTGCTTATTCAAAATATCCACAGCTAAATCTGTTTTGGCCACATACATACTAAAGAGGGCCTTTAGTTTCAGGTCAGTAATCATATCTGGGACAAAACCTTTTCTTCACCACAACTAAATCTGTGTGTTTATAGTAGTGATTTCTATTCTCTCTCTCCTTTAGCCTGGAGTGGCCAGCAGCCGCCGCACTCGGATTCACCTTCAGTACCGTCGTACCGGAGTTGTCTGCACGGCACATCCGCCGCCGAGGACCTACACTTCCTGTCCCAGCCCCCAAGCCCCAGGTCGCCAAGTACCCGCGCGGCTATGTCCCCGAGCGATCATCGTTTGATTCTCTGTCAAGATCAGCTTAGTCCTTATACTTGGGCGCCGATTTGCAGATATCTCTTAAGGTCCCGTTTAGTAGAGTTCCAACTAGCTTCAGCTCCTTCCGATAATGTGCTATTCATGCTACTATGTACCTAGGGGAATATATCAGGCGCAAACTAATTTCGTGTGTAAATTATGCAAACTTTAATCTGGACCACATGATCTTAATCCAAGCGGGTGCGTAGAGGAAGGTGGGAGGGGGAATTTGCAAAATCATCNCAAATCACCCCTCCCACCTTCCTCTACGCACTCCCTTGGATTAAGATCATGTGGCCCAGATTAAAATTTGCATAGTTTGCACACGAAGTTAGTTTGCACCTGTACTAGAGCTGTTTTTCTCTCTTCTCTCTCCTCCTCTCACATAGCCGGTGAAGCCACCATTTTTGGCTTCGCCACATGCACTCCTTGCGCGCTGTAGTAGAGATCTGAAGCCACATAGAGCTCTGCCAAATGGAGCCTATGTTAGCGCAAAAAAAAAAATAATGTGACGATTCTTTGATTGCTAACAATAAGGTCTGAGAGATCTGCTTAACTCAAGTGTAGGTCCAAATCTTGAGATTCACGACGTGCCAGTCAATTGACCTAAAATTGACAAGGAAGACTTAATCAGTAATCTCAACAGAATTTATTGGCCAAAATCTCCATTTGTTCCCACGATTGGATCAACGCTACGGGAAGTACGATAAAAGCATGAACCATCGGTTATAAGTCTAGAATCGTGATGATGTAACATGTAGGAAAACATTTGAGTATTTGATGGACTATGAGAGTCGATTTGTGAATAAATTGAGATTAAACTTGTTCCTTATTATTCATATTCCTAAAAAACTTAAATAAATGAAAATTGATGTCACTGCCAATCGGATTGAAAGGATGCAGCGCTGATGGCAGGGCGTCGATTTTGTTTATTAAGTCTGACAGATCTATGAACGCTAATAAATAAGCTTAATCTTAACTTATTAATTCTCAAAACCTAATCTAATCTAGTTTTTTTTAATACAATGATGTTTAATATATCATTTTTAATCATAAGAGATATTGAATTAACGAGTAAAACAATCTGATTAAGATTAGCCGAATAAATCAGATATAAACAAGATAATTGTGGAATCTATTTAAATTAAATACGAAAAACCTATTCAGATTCAAAAGACTGATAACTTGGTGAGTAAACCAGACGAAAAGGGTTATACGTTTCAATTTAAAGACTAAATGAATTTGGTGCATGTCGTGCTTACACATAAACCGAAGATCAAGATGGTATAGCCCTGCTTACTGAAAAACACATCGAGAAACTAGAACTAGGGTTTGGCGCAGGGCCGGAAACTTTGTTGAAGGTTGTGTGAACATCGTTTACCATGTTCGTGTAGAAACCATGTATGTTTACCATGCAGTTCTCCCCTATCTAAATTTTAGTCTTGGCTAAATTTTAGCACTACCTATATTAGAGCAAGTTTAATAAGCTGGCGGAGTCCGACGTGGAGCAGCAGAGAGAACGTGCGCGGGCGTTTCACGACGCGCCCGCTCGACGCCGGTGCAGACGCGTGAGCACGACTATTATTCGTGGAACGAGCGGAAGTGCATTAAATTCTGGCGGGACCCACCACCAAAACGCGCCACTTCATCGCAGGTCACAGCCGGCTGCTGGCGAAATCATTAAACTTGCTCTTAGCATTTATGTTTGGATAAGCTAGTGCTAAACTTTAACATTTTTATATATTATAGCACTAGGTTTCCAAACACCTCTATTTCATGGTTCTGTTGTTCGCTCTAAGAACCGAGAGCGGAACCGAGAGTTCGTGAGTCAGATTGTCAGTTCTTAGTTCTTGGGTAGAACCGTAGAAGTTATGTACTTGGTCTCAGAAAACCAAAGTTTAAAAGATCCGTAAGAACCGAAAATCCGAATGCCCACCAACGAGAGGAGTGTGCTCTCGTGCGCACAAATACTCTGGTTTTAAATTTGTTATTATATTACTTTTATCCAAAGTCTTTTTTTTTATTTTGATCAAATTTATATGAAGTATAATATATAAAACATTAGTTTTGTTTAGCTAAACCTAGCATAAAATATATTTTGATTGTAAATGTGATTGATATACTCCCTTTGTTCCAAATTACAAGTCATTCCAAAAGTTTTGGAAAGCCAAACCAAATCAAGTTTGACTAAGCTTTTATACTTGAATATAAATATTTATTGTATCAAATAAATATCATTAAATTATTGGTAGTATATATTTTTCATAATAAATTTGTTCGATGCAATAAATTTTCATGGTTTTTTCTAAAATTTTGGTCAAACTTAAAATAGTTTGACTCTTCAAAACTCTTAGAATAACTTATAATTTGGAATGGAGAGAGTAATAGATAATAATTCTCTGTAAATTTAGAGACGATTGTATAACTTGATTTATAACAAAACTAACAGAACATGTACTGAAAACAGCGAGATGCCGCGGCCGCTGGGTGGGATCCCGATCCAACTGCCAGGATCGCTCCTCTCCGACGGCGCCGTAGCCAGATCTGGCCGTTGGGAGAGGCGGCCGGGACGCGCATGCGCCGTGCGTTGCCGGTCGCGTGCAGCCGGTGGGAACGGCGTGCGGCCCCGTAACGGAACAGAGGCGAGCTTCGGCGCCTGGCACGTTATTTACTGCTCGCTCTTTTTCAAATTGTAAGTTATTTTACGAGTTCTGGAGAATCAAACTATTTTAAATTTGACTAAAATTATAGAAAAGACTACGAAGATTTATTGTATCAAACAAATTTATTATAAAAATTTAGAGTATGTTATCAAAAATCTAATGATATTTGTTGGTATGATAAATATTTGTACTTTAGTATAAAAACTTAGTCAAATTTGAGATGGTTTGACTTGCAATAATTTATAGTTGAAACGCAGGGAGTACCACGTAGGCCCCCGCGGGCATCCGATTGACACGTGTATGCGGCGGATCGGTCGGCTGACGCGCACGCGCCATTGGGTCTGGGTGGGGCCGTGGGGTTAGTTTCGAATTGAAATTCAAAATCCTAACGGGCCCGCATTTTAATTGGGCTAACTTCGATATGGGCTATAAAGAGACCTCGATATGGGCCGGGAATCGCAACGAACGTGTCCACGAGACCACCACGGCGGAACGGGACGTGCGAATTTTTTGGATTTTTAATTTTTTTTTAAAAACGATTTTGCAAAAATGGAGGTTGGGTGACAGA
>JAZFNS010020006.1:17939434-17949658 GCA_037127165.1 Alloteropsis angusta | reverse complement strand
TTTAATTTTTAAAAAGCAAAAAAAAATCAGAAAAGTTGAAAAATAATTTTTGAAAAGGCTNAAAAATTCAAAAATGGAAAATAATTTTAAAAATAGTTTAAAAGTTCAGAAAAATGAATTTAATTTTAAAAATGTTTAAGCAAATAAGTTCACTCCTGAAACACACTGAGGTGAATGAGAATGAGTTGTATTACAAGACATGCTCAACATAATCTCAAACATGACAGGATTGCATCTAGCTCCATTTGAAAACCAGGATGTCTATTCTTTGGAGTTGTCCATAAGAATAAGAAATAAANCAATGGTTCAATATAACAGCAGTTACAAACCATACAAGCCGAGTTAGGGAGGAAACGGGTNTCTGACATAAGGAAGCTGTTCCTGCTATTTTCTATTGCACACAAAGCCCAAACAACTCTGGTTTCCAGCTCTTACGTGCATCTAATCCCGTACCACGCTTCCACCATCCGAGATTGTCTCATAGACACCTACACCCACTTCTGAATATATGAATATATGATGAACCATCCGAACAGCAACTGAGAAAAAACAAAAGGAAAAAAAAAAGGGGATCGCGGATATTACTGCGGAGGAGACCGACGATTCTGTTGCAGGCGGCCTCGCTTCGATCAGCGCCCAATTGCTCAGCTTCAATCTCCACCTCCTCCACTGATTCCTCCTCGCTGCCTTCCCCATCACCGGCCTCGCTGTCGCTATCGCTGATGTTGACGAAGTCCTCGTCGCTCGTGTCCTCTTTCCCCGATTCTGAATCCTCTTCCTCCGACCTCGTCTCTGACCCCGCCTCAGAGTCCGACGAGATGTCAATCGCCGCACTGCGGGCCTTTCTCCTCCGGCGGCGCCGGCGGCGGACGGACCTAGGATTCGGAGCGGTCGGGCTCGGGAAAGAGTTCGGGAGCTCGTCAATTTTCGGAGCAGACCAGGCATCGATGACTCAGGGGCATTTTGGTCTTTTTCCATATGTGGGTCCCACGTATCAGAGCAAAGAAACCGTTAAGTTGTAACGGAATTTGGACGGAATGACACACATGTAAAAGAAAGTTGAGCTCATGGCATACAGGTGTCTACAAACTTTTTAATGGCACACAGGTAACCATCATCTTTTTTAATGGCATAGGGGTAAATGTCTCTGATTCGCGAGAGCGAGAAGAGTTTCGGCCTTCTGTTCCAGAACTCAGGGGTAGTTTAGTCTTTTCCATACGTAGGTCCCACATGTCAGATCAATCAATCTGTTAAGTTCTAACACAACGTAGACGGAATGGCACAAGGGTAAAAGAAAGTTTTACTCATGGCATACAGATAAGTAACCATCATCTTTTTTCATGGCATGTAGGTAAATGACTCACGAAATAACAGGGAGATTCAGTGACACACCTTGATAAGAAGCGCCAGCTCGTTGCCGGATGCGCCTTCCCCGTCCGCGCCTTGCCCGCCTCCTCCGTCGAGCTTGCTTCCATCCGGTAAGATGCTGATGGCCATGGACGCGCCTCGGGAGGACGAGCCGGCCGGTGGCGTCACGGGGGTGGGTTTGAGAGGGCGCCGCGCCGCGACGAGAGGCGAAGGCGGTGACGCGCGCTGGCAAGGCGGAGGAAATGGGCTTCACGGGCACGCTGTTGGGATTTCTCAGGCGAGAGAAACCCGAAACAGTGAGAAGTTCAGAATCCAGTGAAGACAAATGAGAGACAGAGTATTAAAGTCACTTTATACCNTTTACTTTTCCAAAAAGTCTCTCCCCTTTACACATGTAGGGGGTCTCCTTTTATAGGGAGACCAGGNGGTCACTTTCTACAGCCCCAAAATACCTCTGAAAAGTAAATTACATGCCCCTCACTATACAGTGTTACAACTTTTTGAGGGCAAAAGAGTAATCTTAGTACATCAATGTGAACGTGTGGACTAACTCTACTTCTTTGACTCGTGAGTTGGCTCCTTCGGGAATCGTCTTCGTATCAACTTCTTTTCCTCGAAGAAGTCTTTTTTGAGATGTGCTTCCTTCCTTTGAGCTCTGCTCTTGTTTTCTTCATCTGCATCCCGAGAATCGCCTTCGTTTAGGAGTGCGTCCTTCGAAGGCGATCTCATCTTCGAGGATTATAATTGAAGTTTGATGGGGTTGAATCATGGTTAGTAGGGTCCCGAAGACGATCGTGCACTCTGATGCTCGAATGCGTTTTCCTCGAAGGTAAAAATCCACAACACACGCAACCCAACGTTTCCCCGAATTTGATTCAACGGAGGCGCTCAAACTCTGAGGTGGACAGGGAAATAAGATGTGATTGAAAATGAGGTGGTGTTTGGATTATGCGAAAATAGAAGGTGGGATAGCGAAATGAGACGTGAGTTCAAACATTTCTTTTGCTTGGATATTGGGTTAGAGACAAGAGGAGAGGTTGGATATGAAACATTTTTTTCCAAACTTTTAGCCCATGGTGAAGGGTGGGATATAAGCAAAAAATGTCTAAAATTACAATCTTGTCTCTGGTAATGTTTGTCTCTGGTAATGTTGCTTTTGATTTGGCACACTTCTACTTTAAAAAAGGTATTTATAGTCATTTGATAATTGTTTCCTCATCCTACATCTATTACATAATACCAAAGGAATGAGATAAAAACTTATATCCCCATCCCATACCTTTTTCATGTGAACTAGAATGAAGCTAAAATTTGTACGAAAATTGTAGATCTTGACGCAATGCTTAAATCTAATAAACCATAAGAATTTTTTCTTCTCTAGATAGCATATCTTCCAAAAATTATAACTTTTTCATATGAATTCGGATGAAGATAAACTTTATATGCAAATTATAGAGCTCGATGAGGCCTACAACTTTGTAGCTTGAAATGTTTTCATTTGAAATCATCTTCTTTCTCAAATAATTCACGCAATGCTCAGATCTAATGAACCATAAGAATTGTCCTTCTCTGTACACCACATCTTCAAAAAAAAATTATTACTTTTCATATGGATTCGGATGGAGAGAAACTTCATACGAAAATTATAGAGCTCGATGAGATCTACAACTTTGTTATTCAAACTGTTTTCATTGTGAATTTTTTTGTGCTCAAATAACTAAGACAATGTTCTACTTTGTGGAGATTGGCTCTGGCGTCCGGCGACTATTGGGATTCGTTTTGGAGNGGCGGTGACGAACGGATCCCTGAAGTTGTCGAGGAAGATGATTAGGAGTTTTAAACTTCTTTGTAGTTTTCCTTTTTACTAATCAATACATGTTCCTTCTCAGAAAAAATAACTGAGACAATGTTCAGATCTAAAATTCAAATTTTAGATATAAATATTGTGTGGATTATTTGAACCTAAAGATGAATTCAAATGAAAAATTTGAACTATTAAGTTGTAGATCTTGTCGAGATCTACAATTTTCATAGAAAACTTAGATCCATTCAAGTTCATATAAAAAAGTTATAATTCTTTTGACGAGAAGAAAGGTACCACCGGTTGAATTCACCGTAACTACCGTGCTGCACGGTGGTGTTACTGTAGCATTGCCGGAGGAGATGGATGCAACGACGGAGAAGAAGAGAACGGACTAGGATTCTGTTGAGCCGGCTTCTTCAGGTTAAGCACGTACTATCTTCTTGCTTATTCAGCCCCAGGTAGAGTGGTAGCCTTATGCCCTTACATTGGGATAATCAAGTACTTGCCTTATCCCATTCGGTCCCTGTTCACTTACTCCTAACTGATAAGATNAGATCATCGTTTAGCTGCAGGCATAACAATCCCCCCAAACGTTCAGCTGTTGCAACCNAAAAAAAATCCCTTTTTTTTACATGCCTCAAGCAGCCAGGGTACAGGACAGTGTACAAGACTATCGACAAAAAGCAATAGTGATAGATGATGAGAAGTTAATTTTTTGTAGAAGGGGTTCAACGATTAGTTATTTCTGTCGGAGCATCTCCAGCAAATTGTCCATATCTATCCTTAATACAAAAACCCACCGTTTGAATGATGTTTGGATGTAAAATCCACTTTAGCAAACTACCAATCTCGTCTCCAATGCCAAAATCATTTTGGCACTACCAAAAACATAGCTCATCTCCCCTTTTGGAGATAATATTATGGCCAATGGAAAAATATATATTGTTCACAAAGCGAGCATTATTGCCAAGCCAATGGAAAAATGTGGTCCCATATTATGGTCCAGTTTCCTCAAGACGCTGGGTAGAGCGAAGATTCCTCGTCTCACTTCGATCGTGCAGATTCCCAGTGCAAATGAGAGATTCGCACAATATATGTATTGATCTGCAGATACAGCACCGACCAACGACCATTGTCAAACATATCTACCATAAAACCAGTGGCGTTCCTAATTAACAGTGATAAAAGTATTCGTGCAAAATTAAATTCTCCTACAGCACATTAGTCTTTGAACCACACAAGGCTAACAGATAACTAAAACATTACCAGGTCAAGGTACCATCCTAACATAGTTCTAATATAAACATGTACTCCTTGGATGCTTATGTGTCCAAGCTTGAAACACCCAACTTTTGATATTTCAGACAGCCCCAAAAACATGAAAATGTACGAGGCTTACCTGTCTAAACCGGTGGCATTGGAAGATTGGATTCAAACTTTATCAATAGCTTACCATCTTCTCCCACACTATCTTCTTTAATACTTTTCAGAATCTAAAAGAGAGAAAGAAAATATAAGAGCGCATGTATGATACCTGCCGTCAATACATTTTTTTCAGTAAAATCAACTAGCATTATGAACAAAGTCACTATACCTTTGGATGCTTAAAGTAGAACCACCAAATCCAAATTACCACTATTGCAAGGCCAGATATAACTCCAAAGGGACACACAACAGAATTGGGGATATTTGCCGCAAAGCTCAGTAATAGACATGTTGTTATGAGAAGAAGGACCAACACTGAAAGCTGCAGCCATTTGACAATTTGAAAATCAGCACCTTCAATTGACTTGCTGTCCTTCAAGCCAGAAGCAAGATGTGACAGAACAAAGCTTGCAAGTGCTGCTATGGCACTTATTATGATGATGACTTGCATGATCGTGTCATCAAAGCTCAGTCGTGCCTTTATAGAAAGGGGATATCCAAATGAGAAAATGAACCAAACAACGCATGCCCCTAACAGATTTGTCGCACTAGTGCTGGTGGAAGCCAGGAAACCCTGAGTTTCATAAAACGTAAGAAGAGCATTAACAGATTGTCAATAAAGCAAGATAGTACATCAGTGAATTCCAAAAAAAATCTTGAATAGTCTTTAACTGTTCCTTTTTTCATGAACATCACTTGCCAATGTATATGCCTACACTTTAATGGTTGTTGTATGGTTCAAATGGTAATCAAAGGGGTAAAATAGAATACTGTAGAATAGCTTTGCTCCAAGGTGGAAGGCCCATTTGAATACTGTAGGTATGAAATCATGGCAGTAGTATCATCTTTTGGAAAATGGCTACCTGACACGAAATCATCAAGGAAATGGAAAAGAAACAAAACAGAAGAGGTAGAGGGACAGAAAACCACAAAGGTTCTTCACAACAGGTTCAGCCATAGGGCCCTGGTAGGTAGCCATGAAATTCAACATAGATCCAAACGAGGATACTTACTTTCATTCTCAGTTTGTTGTCCTTGTGAGCAGGGATATATGTTGCCGTTCCACACATACTCTCCGGGGGGGTATTCAGTAAAATATACTTGTCATGCAGCCTAGTTTTCTCGACTTCACCATTAATGTTTCCCTTGGAATTGCTACTCTCAGCCTCATGATTGGTAGCCACCTGAGAGCACAAAAATGATAACAAGCACAATGTCATTGTGTTCACATGCTCGATATTATAGCGAGAAAAACGATTTCAGTTTGAAGTCACACAAAGACCAGAAGTCTCTCCGTTGGGCTTGGGCCCCAACAAGCTAAGCCTGGGTTGTTGGGCCAAAAGGGAAGCTGGGCTGGAGTCCAGGTGGCTCGCTTGAGCACCAAACATAATTTAGGTGGTTATAAAAAGAAACAAAACAATATCTCTACAATACGAAAGTTGGGTCTTTCCGCGGCCGGGTAACGGGTCCATGTCACCCGTTAACCCGCGAGCCGTCGGATCGACCCAGCTCGTGACATGGATCGTTCGATCCTGGATCAGCGCCGGTCTCCACCCGCTAAGCCACGAACCAGGCACTCTAGAATATGCGCGAACCCGTCTCTCTGCGTCTCCCCCGCTCCGCCGCCCCTCTACCCGGCCTGCCGTACCTCGCTTGCACGACCGTCTCTCTCCCTCAGCTCGCCAGCCGCAGGCTGCGGAAACTGAACCCTCACCGGTGATGACAGGCGCTGCTGGTATCCCTGTGCCACGGCATTCCTCGGATCCATACCTCATCGGCGCCACCCCTCTCCCTTTCCAGTTGTGATGCTAGCGCCACCTGTGGGACAGGTACGGAGTCTCAGCTTGCGGTTCAGGGCTCCGGGCACCTACGGCATAGGCAGGGCGGTCTCGGTCTCCAGTAGCCTCAACACCAAACATGGCGCACGACCCGGTACACACGTTGTTGCTGCCCCAATTTCCACCTAGCAACGCAATGATAGCCACTGCGGCCGGCAGCCCCATTTGGGGCGCGGAACCGCGGCTGCCGCCATTCCATTGCTTCCTTCACCTACCGCCTCCATGAGAAGAGCAACGCTCTTTCTCTGCTCGGGATCTGCTGGAACGACACCCCCCGTGGTGTTCGACGAAATGGTTATTCAGGACGCTGTAAGCTGCAACTTACTCCTTTTCTCCCCAGTGCTTACTCTTTCTTGAACAAATGTTGCAGCACATGAGATATTCTAGCGTACGCTGATCATTGCATGGAAAGAGATTCATGGTGATCTTTATCTGTGCGTCTACTAACATGGTTGAAAAGAAGAACCATATGACTAAATAAATGGATCATATTGTCCCTTTCAAAACAGTCGATCACCCAAAGCAGCCGAGCATTCCTCGCATGACCTTGAGATAGGTACATACAATCTTTGTTATGCATTGCAATATAACTCTGGGGTTTCATACCAGCTCATGCTTCAAAATTTCTAAGTGCCAAGGCCTGAAGCCTATAGTGTTATTATATCTTGGGTATTGAATTACAGTAAGCACAATACTTTCAGATACATTGAAACTTTAGAAGTCAAAACCTTCCATGTTTGCTGGAGTTGAGATCACAAATTATCTGTTAAAAATTAAGCTCGCAGGAAAGAGAAAAATCGCCATTTTTTCTAATGCAACTGAGAATTTACAATATGTTTCTCTTGGTTTATAGAGTGCTAATATGCTCTAATCATCAGTGGTCTAGCCACAAAATCATGAAGATGGACACCAATAAATGGATGTGCTGTCATTGATACAGGTCAGCATATCTTATGACCAAACCGCACCTCGGACTTGTGATTCATCATTCATTTGTGATTTCTAATGTGAGCATTAGGATAGCAGAAACATAAATAATTAATGCTATATTCAATTGGTGTGGTTCCAATTTTATTGTAACCATAGGACAAACAGAGCCATATTTTCAGGCTCAATAGAAACATGTTCGTATACTGCACTAAGGGATACATCAATTAGCATTAAGTACAAATAAAATGATTTTTGGATCTATGAATGAACTATTTGCACAGTGATCCATATTCCAGGGAGCTCCAGGAATTTAAACATCCTGGTTGCATTTTTCTGGTTGATGGAGAGGGGCGGTTAATTTTTGACGGGTCAATAGGCATGGCAAGCAAATGTCTGCAAATTCCATCAGAGAGCAACTACAGCTAATATTCTGATAGTATTTATTCAATGCTTACAATGTTTCCATTTTCCAGCCCAAGAGATTTACATAAAGTTCCTTCAGAGTACACTAATGTTTACATCTTACACTTCAATTTTNGGTGCATTTGTTCTCAAATAGAGAATGGCACTGTAGACGCTTGCCTCAAAGGCTGNTTTTTTTTTTCGAAAACGCAGGAGAGTTGTGCATCATTTAATTAAGAAGAAGAGTTGTATAGTACAACACACACGCCACGCACCCCTAAAGACTCAGATTACATTCACGCCAATAACTGATTATAGAACGACCACCTAAAGAGGACTAGCTTCTAAGTTCCTGCTACTGCTGCAGCTGCAGGGAGTCTTGTGAGCTCCCGAACATCAGCAAGGCTCCACAAATGTGTCTCCTCCTCAATAAGCGACAATGTTCTCTGCACATTTGGCGAGGAGCCGTTGAACACCGCATCATTGTGTTATTTCCAAATAATCCATGCCACTAGAATGATTAGCGAATTATCTCCTTTTCTGAAGATAGTTGGGGCCAGCTTGTCGTTCTTGACCCACCATTCTTCAAAAGAGATGTCCTCAATTTGTGGCGCCAACAGGGACAATCCCACCTTATTCAATGAATGGAACCAAACCTGTCTAGCAAAGACGCATCCAATCAGGATGTGCTGCAGGTTCTCAGCTTGCATCACAAAGCACACACCTCTCCGGATGAGGCATGCCTCTATTTGCTATACGATCAGCCATCCAACATCGATTTGTGGACTGCTAACCATAGAAAAAAAATGGCATTTCTTGGGCGCCCACGTTTTCCAGATGAGTTGCCATGGCTGGAATTGAATGGCACCCACAAAAAACATTGTATATGCTGACTTGGAAGAATACTGCCCAGATTTTGAAATTTTCCATTTGTGCTCTTTCTGAACTCCAGGAACCAATAGAANTCTCTTCCAAAAGGTCCACCAGATCAATGATTGCGGGAAGCACAGCAACACTGAGGGCCTCCTATNTATATATCTTGAATCCAGTGGTCATTCACCAAAGCCTCTGTGACTGTACACCTGTTCTTTCTTTGCTTAGATACTTGCACAAAGGTACGAGGGGCAAAAGTATCCATGGAAGAGCCTTGCAGACAGTTATCCGTCCAAAAGAGTGTGTTGCTCCCATCCCCAACTGTAGTCTCCATGGTGATTGCAAATAGGGCTTTGGCATTTTCATGCACTTGGACAGGGAAGGCTGCCCATGGCTGCGTTTATTTGGTGGTCCATGGTGATCTTTTACCATAATGTTCTTGTTTCATAAGCTTAGATTATGTAATCTAGATGGCATCATGGCAAACAGATAGGGTCTGTCTTAGTCAGATAGTTGAGGACTAACTGGATTGTATTCGAGAAACATAATCTGATAGGAAGCGCTGCTCCAGTAGGAGCACTGCAGCGGGGAATGGGTGAGGCTGAAGAATAACCCACGACCCAAACGAACAAACAAAACTAGTACTCCAGAGTCCAGAATCCTAAGCAGAAAAAGAGAGGAAGATGGATTTTCTCTGGTACCTCCGTCGACGCTTGATTCTCGCCGCCCGCATCGCCGCCTTTTCCCGGTCTGGTTCTGCCGCCGCCGCCGCCGATGACGACGCTGACGAACTTCTCTTCTCCGTTTCCTAAAGGGTGCACGGAGAAGGGAGTGAGTCGTGCGCCGCCGCCACCGATGAGATCAAATATTCTATAGAGGGGGCGGTGCCGGCTCGAGCGACCGGGGACGGAGGCGCCCAGCAAGGGCGAGGTGGCCATGGCTTCGCCGCGGCGCAGAGTGGCTGTCTTTCTGCCGCGAGATAGGGGAGGAAAAAATAGGAGAGAGAAACAAGTAGGGATTGATAGGGACCCTAGATCTCCGTGGTCCGGTTTGGATTTGACCACCTGCTGGTCTTGGTCGGGCAGAAATATGCATCCTGGTCTCTGGGTGTCAATCATACTCGCCCCGTCCTAGAATATTTGTACTTGTTGACTTTTAGATTTTATGTTTGACCATTTATCTTATTTAAAAAATTTATAAAAATATAAAAACAAATAAATTATATGTAGAGCATGAGACAGTGTTCACATGGAGGGTGAAAAAATTTTCACCCTCCTTTGACTACTAATTAGAAGTATTAAATAAAGTCAATTTACAAAACTACCTCTACAACCCTCTGTAAATTCGCGAGACGAAACTAATGAGGCCTTTGACCGTACGATTAGAGAATGATTACTGTAGTATTACTGTAGCAAATTATGGATTAATTAGACTCGTTAGATTCGTCTCGAAAAGTTACGCTCATATGTAAAGAGGTTTTGTAAATAGATTTTATTTAGTATTTCATACAAGAAAGATTCCTTTGAAAAGAATGTGATGCAATCTATCTAAACACGGCAACAAGTGTAAATATTTTAGGACAAA
>JAZFNS010020006.1:17192381-17206552 GCA_037127165.1 Alloteropsis angusta | reverse complement strand
AGAGGAGGAGGGGGGCGTACCTGGCGGCAGCGGCGGGGGTGGGGGTGGAGGCCGGTGGAAGGGGTAGGGTTTTCTTCGGCACCGGAGGACGGGGACGGACTGGAGAGGCGAACCCACAGCAGCGAAACAACGTGAGGAAGGGCTTTTCTTCGCCATACATGCGCTCGAGCCCGCGGAGAGGCCCACCAAACGGAGAATAACGACCCGTGCGGCCCACGACACCGAAAAAACGATGAACAGTAGACCGAGCGCCGCGGGAGCCGGGATTCTTACGGCGATATGAGGTTACTTATATACTAGTATTAAATGAGGGTTGTGAGCCGGTACTAAAGCTAGTATGTCTAGTAGCGCTTTCTCCGAGCGCACTTCCACCACATTCGCGGGGGAAGGAAATTTTGCATGAGGCGAATGGTGAATGGTGTTCAGCTATAGGGTTATTCGCAAAAAAAAGCTATCAAGGTTGGGATCGAAGCAGTACGTCGACTCTCATAAAGCTTATTTCCAATCTCCAATATAATATATAGCAACACCACTAAATTGTACTCCCTCCGTATCGAAATATTTATCGTTGTTGACTTTTTATCATGATTTTGACCATCCGTCTTATTCAAAATATTTTAGGTATATCATTTATTTTATTTATGATTTGCTTTATCGTTGTATGTACTCTAAGTGTGACTTCTCTTTTTGTGTGTTTGCATAAATTTTTTGAATAAGACGAAAGGTCAAACGTTNTTTTAAAAAAATCAACAGCGACAAATATTTCGATACGGAGGTAGTATTAGGTTTTGGTTATGCGAAGGTTAAGTTAGACCAAAAGCAATCACCTTAAAAATAGACCGTGGGATTGGGGTTTCATCAAGATTGATGAAGTTAATTAGTCCAAGATTTCAGGATGCTCACGTAGTGATTTATTTGCAAATTCAGTGTGACTATAGTTTGAAACACACCCAACATTCCTTTCAGGCATTATTATGCATGGACAGTGCGACATACTAGAAGTGAGCGCGGAGAGGAACACCGTCCTTCACCTGGCTGCGGACCAAGGGCACGACGAGTTGATCCGGGACCTCTACCTCAGGTTCAGAGAGCATGGCCTCCTCTCTCGCCGGAACTCCACGCTGGACACGCCGCTGCACGCCGCGGCGCGGGCCGGGCACGTCAGGGCCATCGCCGTTCTCGTCCAGCTGGCCGGCCAGGACTGCGGCGAGGGGATTCTGGGTTGCAAGAACGAAGCCGGGGACACGGCCCTGCACCTGGCAGCGAGACACGGCCATGGCACCGCGGTGGAGGTGCTGATGGGCTCGGCGGCGGCAGAGGCCGCGGCCGAGCTGAACAACGCCGGCGTGTCGCCGCTGTACTTGGCGGTAATGAGTGGATCGTTGGAAGCTGCCAGAGCGATTACCACTTGCAGGGACGCGTCACCAGCAGGGCCGAGCTCGCAGAATGCTTTGCATGCGGCCGTCTTCCAAAGCTCAGGTTAGTTTTTTTCTCCTATAAAAGGAACTCAATACTCCCTCCATTTCAAATCAAATCATAAGTCATTTCAACTGTTTTGGAGAGTCAAAACAAATTAACCAAATTTTTACAATAAAATACAAACATTTATCATACCAAATAAATATCAATGAAACTTGGTAACATATATTTTCATAGTAATTTGTTCCATACAATAAATCTTTGTGGTTCTCTCTATAATTTTAGTCAAATTTAAAAAGTTTGACTCATCCAAAAATCTTAAATTGATTTGTAATTTGGAACAAAGGAAATATTTTTCTTATTTCTTTATAGTTAAATTACATCATCGTAATGGTTTGTGGCTTCAATCAGCGCTTCATTATTGTCTGTACAAACTATCATTGAAAAAAGTATTTGCTCTGTTTGAAAATTTGAAACATTCTAACTTTATCCTAAATCACACCAATTCCATGGGAAAAAGTATGTCAATATTTACAACATCACTTTAATTTTATTTAATGCATCATAAAATATGTTTTGATAATGCACTTATCTTGTTTAAGGTAAAACATTGCTCCATGAATGTATTGAAAATTACGAAAGTTGAATGGGATAAAACTAAGACATTTATTATTAATTGAGTAAAATACATGGACGGTCCTCGAACTTGTATGAGGTGTCATTTAGGTCTCTGAACTCTAAAAATGTATTTTTAGATCCTTAAACTTGTCCAGAGGTGTCATTCGGGTCCCTAAACTCTTAAGATGCATCTTGAGGCCCCAAAACTTGAATCGTCATTGTGTCATTTGAGTCCATAAACTCTAATGGTGAATTTTCATATCCCTAAAGATTGTCATTAATTAATTGTATTCAAAATGGACTGTTTATTAAACTATTTTCAGCCAATTCATTAGAAATCTTACCACTAAGATCATTTCAATTCTGAATTAGCTGCTTGTTAACCGTACTCATCATGGGTTAATCAAGACCATTGGATCATTAAAAAGTCAAATTATAGTTTCTCATTTAACATGAAGATATCAATGCAAATATGGATATTTCCTACTAACTAATTATATTTTTTATGCGATTGTTATAATTTTATTAAGATAATTGGTTCCCATTCTCAATAAAAATCAAAACTGTTGGATCTATGGAGCGTCAATCCACAAAGGGGTACCCAAGTGGTAGATTTATTGGCAAGAGCAATCACGAAGCTAGAGAGCTCAAGTAACACAGGGGCGCAGGGTTTATACAGGTTCGGGCTACTTGGAGGTATAATACCCTACTTCCTGTACTCGGTGTGTGAGATTGACCTACTCGAAAAATCTCAAGGAGCAATGACGAATTTTAGGGTTACAATCGTGGAAGTTGCGTTTCCCTCAGGGGTTACCCTAGGCCACTTTATATAGGCCTATGACCTAGGGTTTACAAATCGCTTATTTCTAATTATATCTAATTACAATGAGGAAACTAATCTAAGTTGATTGTAACATGATCTCTGTGATTTTCGGGCGAGATCCAAGTATGGCGTCGTACGTCACGCGGGCGCTGCCTTCACCAGACTTGTTCGTGAAGTCTAGAGATCCTCGTGGGCCGGCTCTGAGTCAGCCCAAACCACTGTCAGATGTGGGTCTAGACCAACTATCACTACTGTTGATGATGTGCCTAGGGATACCCATATCCCACAAAAACAACATTTTTATTAAATTTAAAGTAGAAAATAACATTTTTATTAAATTTAAATAACATATCGAAAATTTAGAGACATGACACCGGGCGACAAGTTTTTTTTTATCTAAAAATATATTTTTAGACATTAGGGACCTATGTAATACCCTGAAATATGTTCAGGGATCTAAAATGCTTTTTAAAAATTTAGAGATCTAAATGACATACCGGTAAAAATTTAGAGACCACTGGTGTACTTTACTCTTAGTAGCCTTTTTTACAGAAAACTAGCAAGATGGTCCGCGCGGCACGCGCGTGCTACATATTGATACACCAGAGTAGGCTATAAGAGACACGGTCAACATAAATTGGGCGATAAGCATTTTATTTGTTTTTCTTTACTTCCATATAGGTGCATGTGACGGACGTCTAGTTATTAAAATATTTAATAAACATAGAGTTAAAGTTTTATAGTAAAAAAATGTTAACTGATATTTTATTATTATTTTGGGAACTCCTAAATCCATACTTTAGTAACCACTAAATACTTCGTTTCACAATTACCTTAAAGTGAATTTATTAAAGGAGGAAAGTGAACATAATATACTACAAAACCATGTCGTTACTCGTAGGATGAATCAATTGACAAAGAGGACAACGTGATTTTGTTTCTTTTCTTTTCTTTACATATGTTCCTTGTTTTCCATGCAAACACTCCTTTTGTCCAATCTTCGCTAAACAGCCTACAATAGTCTGTAAATGGCAGAACCTAAATAAGCCGAATTAGTGGAGCTTTGACAATGCAAACATGATAGTTTCATGAATTTTACAAACTGAAAAAACATAAAATTTCAATACGGATTAGTACTAAAACATGGTCGTGCCCGGGTGACATTGGGAGCTTTGGGCTCTAGCCGTCATCGTCACAGCCAGGAGGAGTTCTTGTCGCGCGAGCCACGGAAGAGGTCAACGCCATCGGCCATCGCGATTAGAAGCTGACTGCAATGACTAGAGCTCCATCACGAACTGGAATATCGGATCACTGGAATAAATCTGCCGCCGCGCCAAGGAGCCTTCTTGCGACGCCATACTCGCCTTGCGAGGATATGCCATTCTGGGCGATGGATGTGCAACCGGCCATAGCTCCTGCATGGACGTTGGTCAATAGTGACTTGCGCCGCAAAGGACCAAACACCATGGATGGCCAGACAGACAAACAACAAAACACGATTTTTTCCGAGACTTACGATGGGCACTTTCCTTGCAGCACGAGGAGACAAGCAGACACGGGTACTGCCCCCGCGCGTGGGCACAACCAGGGTGTGATAGGCCAATGCGACATGTGATTTTTTATTTTTTCTCTACAATATAAAATACCGAAGCAAATATGTGTATATTTCGTGGGTAGGGAACGGGTGGNGATAATGTATTTTGGCAGAATCAATCCCTAGCTATCGATTTTTATAGTTCTCGGTACTTTTCCACCTCCCTCGGCCCTGACGGGTGGAACCGGCGTGAGGGGTACGGCGGGTCCAAAACGGGTGACAAACGTTTTCAATTGTTTAGGATTTTTGGCAGAATCAATCCCTAGCTATCGAATTTTATAGTTCTCGGTACTTTTCCACCTCCCTCGGCCCTGACAGGTGGGACCGGCGTGAGGGGTACGGCGGGTCCAAAATAGGTGACAAACGTTTTCAATTGTTTAGGATTTTTGGCAGAATCAATCCCTAGCTATCGATTTTTATAGTCCTCGGTACTTTTCCACCTCCCTCGGCTCTGACGGGTGGGACCGACGTGAGGGGTACGGCGGGTCCAAAACGGGTGACAAACGTGTTTTCAATTGTTTAGGATGTTTACTAGGTTCGTGCCCGTGCGTTGCTACGGGAAGAAAACAAAAAATAGAATATTATAAGTTTCGCACGAAAGAACATAGATTTTGCATCACGGTAAGCATGATATATATTAATTCATGTTGTCCATCACCATTGGATTCCACAAGTACATCCAAGAATATAAGATGAATGTTTTGTAGGTAAGATAAAAACAGTAGTAGATATCTTTAAAGCCTTTTGAGAGCTAAAAATAGGAGAATATACAGAGTTAGATTACGAAAAGCTGATATATTCCTAACATACATCAGATACCTATGATTAGTTAATACCAATAAGTTCGTCTATACTCGATAGTGAATTAGTGGTAGTATGACAAAATTATAAAAAAACATTGGTATAGTTAGGTTAGTGCAGGTTGTACCTTGTGGATGTGCACCTTGCATACATATCTTTATGGCACCCTGGTTAACCGAAACATTGTGTAAAAGGCATGCCACTTTCAATTTTACTACAACCAATAGTAAAGTTAGCTGATATTGTTATGTGTCAAAACTGAATTTTGTTGGATGGCCACTCTTTGTACATATGATATGTCTGAAACAGCCACAAATATTTGTTCTTGACCAAAGATTAAAAAAACTCAGGATATTTGTTCCAATGAGCCCTCATTACTTCGTTACACGAATGCAAGAAACATTATGTATATATATTGGCAAAATGAAGTATTTTTGAGAGGTTTCTAGGCAGTCAGTCATTTAAGCACTGAACATGTTTAAAGCAGGAAGAAACAATGATATTTTTGACTTAAGGTGAGCACCATCTACATCATTTTCAGCCAAAAGTAAAACAATGAGTCAATGTAATTAAAACTAATGAATGTAGAAACCTTGATGCAAATGCAAGCATATATTGCTAGCTAAAAAATGTACTGTGCAAACCTAATCAAGAGCAAATGAAAAAAACATCTAACATGTGGCCTTGACTGACCAACTGCTTGGCAAGGCCATCATAAAATTTGACAACTTTCTGTAAGTGAGAAACTGCATATTTATCAAGATCCTTATGCGATTTAACTTGCTCTAACAAATCCTTCTAAACAATCTCCATTATAGAATACCTAGAGTAAAATTGAATATTCAGAAATCTCAATGCTAATACAGAACACTCACAACTACTTTGGACGCTGAACGAATAGAACTTGGAGTGCAGTTACAGTAGGCAACAACAGAATTTCCACTACTGAGAAAAATGAAAATACATACCTGCTCCTCCTCTTTCAAATGTTTAGCGCAGAGGTTTACTGGAAGACATTCTTTGGTATACATTTTTCAGCCCCTACAAACCAAAATCTTATGTTGATCTCACAAGAAACAAAATAAATACAGAGCACAATTTTGTCCTAACACTTGTAACAGCTGATACCTCAGAAGATCCAAGGATCGCAGAGCAGCCAAGCTGATAACGAGGAGCGCTGGGCTGCCCACGCCAATCTCACTCTCCATAACCTGCACCTTCCAGAGCTCCTCCATCCACGACGCACCCAATGCCCCTTCACATGTTGACCAAAGCTCTCCACGTCCTAGCCTCCTGGGTGCTTGTTGCCTCAGCAAGCTGAACCATGCACCCCTCTGCAGAGAACACAAAATGGCAGAACAGACCAAGCCTTCAGGTTTTCTCCCTCATTTGTTTACAAACGAAATTGGACCAGGTTGAATTGAATTCAGCAAGAGGATGAGCAGGGCGTGCACCTAAGTATGAGTCGAGATCAAGGGGGGAGGCGCACTTGAAGCTGCGGAGGAATATTGGATCAATGTCATCCTTTGGCAATCAATCACATAAATGCAAGCACCTATGACAAAATCTTGTCAATCAATAACGTGTTAAGAAATAAAGACCATGAAATTGCTACAGAACACATATTGAAAGGGAGTGGTCTTACATCAGCTGCTCCCATCAGCTTATATTAGAAAAGGAACATAAACTTCTGAAGCTAATATTGAGAAGTGTTACTGAGTAACCTTGTGGACCGGAAAAAGTACCTGCAGAAGCTTCTTGGTGTCACATTGATCACTGACACAAATCATGGTATGATGTGCCATGGCAATCTTCCACATTGCAGTTGGCTTTTTCATATCCTCGTCCAAATCCTGTGAACACACCAAAGAGGACTGAAACATTTTTTCTCTAAAACAATTGCAAGGGAAAATAAATCTGGAAGTAGGAGACCCATCGGATGATCTGAGCTCAATATATGACAATACTCATTGAGGTAGCATGACAAGAGCTTTTCTAGGAACACTCGGGATGCTGACTATCATGCCTTGTAGGAAGGCTCATGAAGGATCGACATCAGCATGAACTTGGGAGACACCACAAAAACGATCTGTTGTTGCCCCACAAAATTCAATTCGCACCACATCCAACAAAAATCAGATGGCATCCGGTCCTAGCAATCAATCTTTCAATGTATACAAAAATTAGATAAATAAATTGTAGATGTGAATGTGTACTTATTAATTTTGAATCAAACGATTACCCACAACTCCGCATGATGGCGTTCCAGAACCGCCCGACCAACTCGAGCTCGTCGTCGCTGTGGCCGTCGGCGTTGTGTTCGGCGTGGCGGAAGCGCTTCCTCCTCCTGCTCGTGGCCCTTGCCCTCCTCCACGTCGTGGGGGTGGTGGAGGCGCATGCCGTGGTGGTGGAACCGGAACCACATCCACTGCATCTCCTTCCTCCACGCCCTCACCACCGTGCCGTCGTCCTCGTGGGCTGCGGCTGCGCCGTCGGGTCGCCGAACGACGGCTCTGTCCTGGCCACCTTCCCCTCGCCGTCGGCGAGCGAGCGGTCCAGGTCCGGCACGGCCACAAACTTCAACTCTCCGTCTCCCTGGCCTCGTCGGCGGGCAACAAGCGCAGGTGGCTCGGTACCTGGACATGGCAGCGGTGGTGGAAGCGGCGTGGCGCGTCGTCGTCCCTAAAGGCGCCATGGTGGCGCGCCCACCAGAGGCGGCGGTGGAAGGGGTCGTGGCGGCAGGGGCAGTGCCGGTGGAACTGAGGGCAAGTACAACAGTTTAGACGGCTACCGTCTATTTAACATACAGACAGCTAAATAGACAGTTTGTACAAAGAGTCGTCTATTTAGACGTGTGTAAGATATTTAATTCATCATTTGGCATATAAATTATGTTGATTTGGTACATATTTGATCTATGTAGCCATTTTAGTACCTACACAAGAAAATGCATGATATATTCAACTAATATATATTCATATAAACAGCAGTGCGAAATTGCTTCTTTACATGTTATAGACAAAGCACTTTCTCAAAACTTTTTCTCGCAGATTTTTTATCTGACAGAATCCACCCAAATTGAAGGTGCTTATCTATATAGGTAAGTCACTCCTATGTTGCAATAATAAAACAAGAACACCATGATTATCTTCAGATTCACGATAGAGCTAAAGAAACAGCATGATTATCTTCTCCAAGTGCGTATGATTCTTGCTACAATATCTGTACGTATGTATACCAGGAGCAAAATTGAGGAACGTCGCCGTCTGCTCTCGTCGCTGCTTACTGCTTTCCCCAGACGCCGGCAGGCGGAACGGCTCCGGGCGCTGGGTGCTGGACGCGCGGCCGCGCCGCTAGACCCCCGCTTCCTGCGCCTCCCACCCACATGCGCCATGGCCGCCGGATGTGAAGCAGGGAGGCGGAGGTCTCGGCGGCGCGGGCATCGAGAAGACGAAGAGGGCGTGCGCAGGGCGGCTGCTGTGCTAGGGAGGAAGAGGGATCGGGGAGAGAATCACGCGTGCGGAGGGGGATGATTCGTGAGGGGAGGCGGCGGCCCGGAACTCACGGGATTTATTTGGAGAGCGCGACGGACGATAGGGGGCGGACGAAGGACGAACGACGGACGAAACTTTTGTCCCACGAAAAAAATTACTCACTTTGGTTCTTTTTAGGAGTAGAGATATACTACTCACGAGGAGCTGTGTCTACCAACTAATGAGCTCACACAGCTCAGCATTGCACTGCCTGCAGAAATGGTTCAACTACTACTGGAATGGAGTCCGGCTCTGGCCGACCAAGTCGACAGCAGCGACAGCAGCCCGCTCCACTTCGCCTCGTCCACCGGCGACCGCGCCATCGTACAAGCGATCCTGCACGCCGCGCCGCCGACAACCGTGTACAGGAAGGACTCGGGCGGTCTCTCGGCTCTTCACGTCGCGGCGCGGATGGGCCACCATGGCGTCGTCGAGGACATGCTAGCGGCCTGCCCCGACGCCGCCGAGCTCCGGGACGACGACGGCGCGACCTTCGTCCACGCCGCGGCGAGGGAGAACCGGTCCTCGGTGGTGTCGATCGCCATCAAGAACCCCATGGTGCGGGGCCTCCTGGGCGCGCACGACAGGGATGGGAACACGCCGCTCCACCTCGCGGTGGCCGCGGGCGCGCCCGGCGTCGTGGAGGCCCTTCTACGCAAGGGCAAGGTGCGGACAAATGTTCTGAACAACGATGGGCAAACTCCATTGAATCTCGCCGCAGGATCAACCAGTTTCTTCACCATGGTGAGCAACTTGTCATGCATGCATCAACAGACACATGAGATCATCATGCACACATTCTTCTTTCCATTTAATATATTGCGCATATATATATTCTTTGCTTATATGCATATCGATCAGGTGAGCCTTGTGGTGACGCTAGTTGCTTTCGAGGCACGGCTACGGCCGCAAAGGCAGGACCATCTGTCGCCATGGAGCGGCCGCAACATAGCCGCGGAGATAGAGAAGACGTCGGACAGCCTGGCGTTGGTGGCCACGCTCGTCGCCACCGCCGCGTTCGCCGCCGGGTTCAACATGCCCGGTGGGTACAGCGAAGGCACGGGCGAGGCGAACCTCGCGCGCAGCAAGCTGCTCAACGTGGCGGCCGCCGGCGGTGGGACCACGGGCCGCGAGTTCGCCTTCAAGAGCTTCCTGTTCCTGGACACCGTGGCCGTGGCGGCGTCCGTCGTCTCGGTGATCCTGCTCGTCTACGGGAAGGCGTCGCGCTCCGCCGGCTCATGGAAGAGCTTCGCCTGGGCGCTGCAGTGCCTGTGGGTGTCGCTGATCAGCCTGATGCTGGCCTTCTATGCGGCGACGAACGCCGTGGTGACCACCAGGGTGGTGTCTCGGTCAGGGGCGGTGGTCATCTACGCGTGCATCTATGCTCTCAACATCTTCATCACCAGTCGGATCGCGCCGCAGGTGACGTACCGCACGCTCTGGAGGTTTCTTCGGTGCAGGAACTCCAAAGGAAGGCATGTGATCATGAAACAGCAGTATCCGCTCGCCCGTGCTTCCATATTCAACTTCGGCCTTTTTACAGCTATAACCTTCCTAGGGTGTTTCGGTTTTGGAGGCCTCTTTGGATCATTGACGAGTACTAAGGGACAGGGCTCCTTGCCTGCAGCTGCCCCCTCTCCCCTTTAGACAAAATTAGTGTAGCAACTTCTTGATCCTCAAATTAGTTATTAGTCCTAGGTAAATTTGATTATAGCAAACTGTATCTACAACGATTAGTGATGTTACAACGAAAAGAGTCCTAGGCCATTATTTTGTCGTGTTGTAAGTGACTAAATAATAACATAGTCATTGGGGGGTGTGTTGTGCCAAGATGTATGTTTGTATGCTTTCTAGGTTCTAAGGATGGATTCCAAATCATTATATCCAATTCATTAAAATTATTCCAAGCCATGCAAAATCATAGAAAAAATCCAGATAGAATGTTTCCCAAGGCATTTAAATCATTGGATGAATTGAATTGGACCCAAGAAGAAATAAAGCAAAAAATATCATGGGTTGTACATTGTTAGCAACTCGAGGTAGGAGAAGGAAGGAGGCAAAGAAGGGAAGGTAGGTAGGGTAGTTTGGTTCTGGAGGTCGGCTTGGCACCGTCACCGCTTAGGGAAGAAGAAGCACGTTGTAATATGTTTTGCATCGGTGCCCTTGGTTCTACTTAGACTGGTACTTTATACTATCCATCATGGGCTAAAACTAGACACGAATTACATGACCACTCTGGGCTAGACACCCTGGTGTTGGGCCTTCTCGTGCACCGACTCGTCTTGGCTTCTGGATGTGCCGGATGAGAAATAGCAGTGACATCCCACCTCCTTTGAAACCGTCTTGAGCCCAAGGAGGCGCATTAGGAAACTTTGGGTGAAGAGCTTCAATACCTTCCCATGTAGACAATGCTTATGGAAGTCCACACCACTTGACTAGAACTTGTGCTACTGAATCAGTTCCACGGATTGTCATTCGACATTGCATGTTTAGGGACCTGAAAACTTTAATCAACATCAGGAATATTAGGCAACACCTGAACCTTGTCGTCCACAACCTGTTTCAGCTAACATAACATGGAAGACTGGGTGGACAAGAAGGCGGCAATTGCAACTTGTAGGAAACTTGGCATAACTCTGAAAGGGCTGAAGTTTTTGAAACTCAACTTGTTTGTTGATCTATTGTTGCCACCGATGATTGCACATAAGGCTGCAGTTCATGTAAAATATATCTCCCTCTTTGAATTACCTTTCTGATCTAGACTTATCTACCCGGTGTTTCATGCGCTGCTGGGCACATTAGATGTTGTCTGATTGATCTTGTCACAAGCTCACATTCACCCATCCATTGATCAAGTTCAGAGACTACTAACGATGTAGGATAGACACCAAAATGGTGACAAGGACTCCCGTAAAGTACCTCAAAGGGATAACATTGAATAGCTGAGTGGAAGCCAGTGTTATACCAAAACTCTGCTAAGGACAACCATTTGGTCCATTGTTTATGCCAAGAGTGTACAAAGCATCTCAAGAACGTATCCAAGCATTGATTTACCCATTCCATCTGGCCGTCAATTTGAGGGTGGTAGGTCGAGCTCATGGCAAGCTATGTACCACATCATTTAAACAACTAAAACCAGAGTGTGCTAGTGAAAACTATGGCAACCTAAGATAATGGAGGCTAGCATGTCGTGAAGCTTGCAAACATTATCCATTAATGCTTGAGCTACTGGTGAAGCCGTGAAAGGATGGTGCAAAGGAATAAAGTGACCATACTTACTGAATTAGTCGACTACCACGAAAATATAGTTGGCATATCCCAATTTTGGAAAACCTTCGACGAAATACATAGAAATAACTGACCATGACTCGGATGGTACTGACAAAGGCTGAAGCAGCCCTGCACAGTGAGATCGGTCTAGTTTGTCTTGCTGGCATATAACACAACTCTGCACAAACTGGCAAATGCCAGCTTTCTCTTTTCTCCATGCAAACAACTGCTTGATCCTCCTGAATGTCACTGGGAAACCGGAGTGTCCCCCAATAGCTGAATCATGCAGAGCAGACATGATTTTGCTCTGAAGATCAGGGTTATGGCCAACCCAAATTCTTCCCTTGTAACGGATTAGACTAGCAGAAAGGGTAAATGGAGAAGCAACTGCCTTGGAAGTTGATAAGGACCGCAAAAGTTGCTTACAATGAGGGTCTCCTTGATAGCCTTCCACCATAGAATCAAACTATGCAGGACAAACCGAAGAAATTGCTGCAAGTTGGTCTGGAGGGTTTGGATGGCGAGACAACGCATCTGCAACTCTGTTATCCACACCGTTGTAGACTTTTGTATTGAAGACCGATCAACTTAGTGAACACCTTTTTCTACCATGGGGTGTGCAAACTTTGTTCGGTAAGGTGCATTGTGCTTCTTTGGTTAGTATAGATTATGAACTTCCCGTGTTGAAGGTATGAACACCAGTGCTAGACCGCTATCAGAATTGCCATGTATTCCTTCTCATATGTGGATAGACCACTGGTTCTTCGTCCAAGGGACTTGCTAATGAGGCTAGAGGGTGACCTTCTTAAAGTAACACAACACCAACACCTAACTCACTAGCATCTATCCGAATCTGAAACTGCTTGTTGAAATCGGGAAGTGGCAGTACTTGTGTAGATACAAGAGCTTGTTTTAGAGCAGAAAATGCCTCTTCATATTGTATGTCCACACAAAAAGTATTCCCTTGCGGAGAAGATTAGTGAAGGGCCTTGCAATATTCAGAAATGCTGAGCAAATTTATGGTACTAACTAGTAAGAAAAAAAAACTCCGCAATTCCTTTACTGAAGGAGATTGCAAATCCTCTTCGTGAGCCAAGCTGCACTTAGAAAGTTTGATCTTCCACTTGTATAGCGTCCGACACATTCTGGTTTAGGCCTTAGGGTCAAAGGTATTCTCGACACATTTAGGCCTTGTTCGGTTAGACCTACCAAGAAAGGTGGCGAGACATGAACGAATTATTGAGCCAATCTTTCTTGGTGGGAAGGAAATAAGAGATAAGTGAAAATTAGATGGGTGGTGGAGGGAGGTAGATATGAGCTCTGGAAATAATCTTGGGTAAATTATTTTGAAAAGACTAATGAAACATAACAGCATCTTCCTGTATTTTTTTCTTCAACCATCTTCTTCTTTGTAGACTTACGGTTACCTCTGAAAGCGAGTAGTGAGTTAATGTTTCGCAAAAAAAAAAAAGAGTAGTGAATTAATGAGTAGGGACGCAGATGATTTTTTTCTCGTTTTTAAAGAAATTCATTTCTAGGCCCACCAGCGGCCCAAGATAAGAGGTTGGAGCTAAGCGGCGGCTCCTGCCGCACCGGCCACCGGCCACCGCCGGGAGGACACGGGAGAGCGGCACACCAGCATGGAGGCGAGCAGCAGCCGGGGCCGGGGCGGGAGCGGGGGTCTCAAGCGCCGCAGAGGCACAGGCGCCTCCGGCTCCGGCTCCGGCTCCGGCTTCGGATCGGCGGCGCCGTCACTGAACGACGACATCCTCCGCTCCGTCTTCTCCCGCCTGGGCGACCACTTCGACCTAGCCCGATGCTCCGCCGTCTGCAGCTCCTGGTACCCCGCTTCCCCCTTCCCCTTCAGTTCTCCGCCTGGTTGCTCGAATCAGCAGTGGGTCCCTTAGGTCTATGATATCATTTTTGGCTTCCGGGGCTAATCTTAGTTCATCCATGATTTTGAGAAAAGCAGATTTGTGCATCTTGTCTTGCTTTCCTGTTCATCCATGATGGGTCCAGTTTAATTGACTCTCAGGAAACAGTAACAACCAGCGTCTAGTGAAATCATTTGGTGGTTTATGTGCTAGTTCTTTTTGGGATGAAAGAAAAAAAA
>JAZFNS010020006.1:17181513-17192348 GCA_037127165.1 Alloteropsis angusta | reverse complement strand
CTGCTCCTCATAAATGGAAATTTTCATCTTAGGAGCCGCGCCTCTGCAGGATAGACTGTTTGATGTGTTGTTTTGTGTGCTACAACTGTGCACCCATTTGGCTGCAACAGAACACCTGAAACATTAGATTCAGCCTCGTGTACAGCAGAGTAGATCCCGCAACTGTGAGTGCCTGATTCTGGGGCACTGGTTCGCTGATGGAGTTGGCGAATGTGTTACGCCATGGGCTTCTGGCTATCCAAGACGCGTTTTGCTCTCACCGTTTATTTGCATTGTTGGCATGAACCGTGTTACCTTTAAGAGACAGCTTGTGTGTAAGGTATCAAGGATGTCTGAGCATGATCTACGGATCTTTTAAGCCAATGTTATTTCTGATTCCAGGTACTAATTGTTTTGCCATAATTCCTGCAATAGATGGATTTTTTTATTTTGACATTCTGTTTCATGCATTTCTCCTGTTTGGTTTGTTGGATGAGTTTTTCCTTGTGATAAGTCTGAAACTCTGAGGCTATGCTATCCATCTGTGTTGATTAAGATGTGCAATATGATTTTCTCCTTGGTTTACAGGAATAGGATAATTGAAACATCTCATGTAATGAGGGATCTCTATCACAAGAGGAATCCACCAGCAAGAGGTTCAAGCTCTTACATTTCAGTGAAAAGTTATTTCGAGGCGCTTGCAATGGATGAACATGCGTCCTCTTTGTCTAGTGGACCTGCTGATGCCTATCAGTGGATTGGTCACCCAGTGCGGTAGGCACTCATGTCATACATCCTATATTTTGTGTATTATGACAGTGGTTCTCGTTTATTAGGTCATCAAACTTTGTTTCCTTTATATTTTCTACTTTGGCAAATCATACCATATTTTTGAGCTACTATACATCATATAAGTAGCGGCTCAACATTCACATTGTTTTCTTTCAGTTTCTTATTTGTTTTTGTTGTTTCAGGGCGACCTTGTGCCGTATGAAGCGTGGTTCAATTTTAACTGGAGTTGGAGATGAGGTGGGTATTGTATACTTGCATCATATAATGTTCTTATCATGAATATCTAATTTAACTTGGTGTTATGGTAACTAAATCGTACTTTCTGTTCTATTAATATTTTTGAGCTATATGGTTCAGATGTTGCAACACTCCATGTATATTTAGAACCCTTACATTTTAGGATGCCTGGCAGTTATTTTTTTTTCAAAATGATGATGTAACAATTATTACTGTCGAGACAATACCATAATGATGTAGATTGTGATGTAACATGATTATGCTATCGTTTCAGACGGTGGCTTGCCTCATTGATCAATCATCCAAAGCTTCAGATAGTTGAATATGACTTATAATTGTTTCTAGTGCTCGATTTGGTATCTTTAACTATCATCTCTAATCTGTTGCTCGTCACGAATAGTTTGTAGCTTTGACATTGTTTTCTCTTTTTGGACAGTTTCTCCGACTTTGGTCTGCTGAAACCTGCAAATTCATGAATGAGTACAATGTACCAAAAGCTAAAACGTTGGTCGACTTTGACTTTGATGAAAATAAGGTAATCAGTATTGGTGCACTTTCAGTTTCTTATTATTTGGGTATCACTTGCATGGTCTTTGTGCTTGAGTAAAGGGCACACAGAAAGTTGAGAAATATGCTTTTTTTTTTTGGAAGCAAAGAAATATGCTTTCTTGTTCACACTTCACACATCCTTCTTTGTAGCAGGCTGTAGTGTAGAGGGCATATATCACCTATTTATATGCCATAAATTTCAGCTGTTCTTCCAAAGCATCAACTGTGTAACACCTAAACTGACCGAGTTGGTGCTTGCAATAGTTGTATCCTATCATCCAAACTATTTTATTTCGTTTATGGAAGATGTTCATATACTTAACCAACTTGTTGTAGTTGAAATAGCTTTGGTTTTTTTTTTAAAATCATATCTCTTAACTAAACAACTTATTTTTACCTATTAGAAAATTTATTCCAATGCTCTGTGAAGATTGTAGGTTTGACCAGCTCCCAAATTTGCATATGGAGACGGACTGAACCAAGAAGCATATTTCAATCTGGTGGAGCCTCATTCAATCATGGGTTATGCATGAGGTGAGGAGTCTGGTTTACATTGCCTGATCTGCCATGCCTTTTTATATGCTAATTACTAGATTGGTATTAGCTGTTAACTACCTATTACTAGTTTTTTGAAGTTGTGCTTGTGCCTGAGCATTGCACTAGAGAGTTCATGAATAAGCTTGTGCATGTCCACCATTATGATTAGCCTAGAAAATGTTTTTTATTTGAATTAGGATTTTTTGTACCTAATGTTCAATTGTTCATGTGCTTGTGCAGTTATGCTGACCCAGATGTTGTAATTGGCTGTGAGGATGGTCGAGCATTTGTATATGATATGTACAGCAGGAGTTGTTCAAGCATTTACCGGTAAGTTGAAGCGAACCAAGTAGGATATCATGTGAACAATATATTGTTTTTCATTTTAAACTATTGACATTTATGTTTACAACTACAAGCTCCAGTTCACTCAGTAGGAATTTTAAGCCGATCACTGGAATTGCTGGATCAATTTTGAAACTTGAAGCTGTAAAACTTTATTTGTCATACCATTGAAGTAGAGAAAATCAAAAGTTGTTGTAAGAATAATGAAAACAAAGGAATTGTGTTAGTTATTGTCATCATATTCCACCGGCAGACTGGATCTCTTTGCTGATAAAGGCCTACTCCTGCATGTGTGTTAGTGTTTTGGAAAAAGAGTATCCCTGGGCCTGCCCAAGGATCCCCCTTATATATGACTTTGGGGAAGCCTGGGGAATTATACTAGTCGCTCTATTCTTCTCTGTACTATGCCACTCCTTTGGCGTTTCAACTAACTGGCCCATCAACCATTGCCCCGTGTCATCTGCCCCCTCTGACACATTTACTTGATGTCTGCACATCCCTTTCCACTCAGTACCAGGGGTTCAACACTGTTAACTGTTGTGTGTGTCGACGTGATGGAGGCATGGAGCCTCTACACTTTACTTGATGGGGGCAGGTAATGATGCGTTGTGCCCATCACTCACAATTCATGCACACGACTAGGCATTCAGGTCTCGACTGTTGACCCGCCACACTGTCTCTGTAGGTGGGGGCCCACATGCTTGTCAAAAGGAGAGGCTGACCATTGAGACCTGAAATGGTCAAAGGTGGGCCATCCCATGTTGCACCTCTCAAGAGACTCATATAATTTCCCAGAAATATATGGTGATTTTGAGACTAGTAGAAAAATATTTCTAACCCTGGTGCATTGGCACCAGCCAAACTCAACGTGGCATCACCCCTGGTCCTGGTCAAAGGTGGTCCATCCCTATGGTGCTTAGGAGTAGGCCACCATATCCATTAGTTGAATGAACTGTCACGAGGGTGCTCGGGAGCAGGCCACTGTATCCACAGTTGGGACATGCAAATTGTGTTTATTAATTATTATGATTTATTTTTACATGGAATCTGCTATGTTGGGCCTCCTTGCCATGCCATGGGTCCTCCAGCTGCCTGCTCAGTATGTATGTATGCGGCTTAGGGCATCCCCAGGTCCATGATCCTGACAGTGTGCCTATAGAAAAAATAGCTTCATGAGGTTAATTTACAGTTCTGATTTGTAAATTATTGTGTTTTGGAATTGATCCCTGTTAAAATGTGCAATACAGGCTTCACTCTTCTCCAGTGACATGCTTGACAATAACAGATGACCACCTGATTGTTGGTGGTTCTACATTTGGAAATGTAGCTATTGCAGATCAAACCTCAGGGCAGAAAATAGGTGTTCTGAAATCAGCGTATGCACCATTAGGTGAGCGTTCAACTCAACTAATAACCAACTATAAGGACAGTCCTTCCATTTGTTGATGATCGACAAGAATGACTGTGACAAAAACTTTCAGCACCCAAATAAGCTCAAACTTTTCAGAGAGAAAACATTTATGGTGGTCCTTCTAGCTACCGGATCCTATGTTTTTGTGGCTTCAGTGTTATACTCTTATTAGCTTGTCTGTTCCCGCTTTTTTTTTTCATTTCAAGATACATGCAATTTGTTAAGAGATAAAAGGTATTTCTGCGGCTAGAGCTTGAATATATTATTCAAAGGCTCCAGTATAACATATACCATTTTGCTCTTGTCTTCCTAAGTTCATATACAACATCACTTGTGTCCCAAAAATCAAACTGGATAGGAAAAGGAAATAATCTGACTCCAAGAAGGATAATGTTCCTTTTTATCTAATGTTCTGTATAAGCTTAATCCAACAGTTTCTTCTAATACTCACATTATCTTTTTTTCAATTGCCTGTAAAAGTTGATTCATCAAACTTTATTAATCTTGTACTTATCTCTAATTGAATATTGAGAGTGTAATGGATCAAATCTCATTTGAAATATTGTGGTGTAGGTTCAGTAACTTAACTAACTTGTGTTTTCTTTTTCATTATTTCAGTAATTAGATCCTTATCTTTCAGCACAAATTCACACATGATATTTGCTGGCTCATCTGCTGGTTATGCACATTGCTGGGACTTGAGGTCAGTAAACAATACTGCACAGGTGTCTGGTTCGCTAAATATCTGAGTCTGTACACGCCTACAATCAATCATGAATATTTTAGCGTTGTTTCTGCTGTTGTCCCCAAAAGAAGAAATTAGGAGTCCTTCTCACTCTGAAGTCTGATGTTTTGAGTAAATGGTGTAAATTGTAGAATAATTGAAAAATTTTGTGTGAATATCATGGTGTAAATTGTTACTGCAGCATTTAAGACTTAATTTGCATGTGTTGTATTAAAGTTCATTGCTTTGCAGTTGAATGTATTATTTACAGTGGAACCATTTTGCATTTATCTGTCATGATTTATCACGTGAGTTAGTTGGGAACTCAGATTGCTTTAGGCTTGGGCATGGTATGTTACCAAGTTTATGCCTCTAAAACTTTGGATTACTGATCTGAATGCAAACTCTTATTTGTTGGACCGCAATTAATGATAGCAAGCTGCTTATTTGAATATTCATTTGATCAACTGTATTTCATGGCGCTTTGTTGTTCCTATTAATTTCAAAAACATTTGAGAAAATAGCCACTTATAGAGTTCAAATGCTGCCAACAAGAATGAACTACACATCCCTGTGCTGAATTGCTAGTGTAAGAGTTAAGCAAATCATAACTGTGTTCTCAACATAGTTGTTTGTTCTTTTATTGTCGATTGTTGTCCCTTTCAGGACTCTGAGGCCTCTGTGGGAACCACGAGTCAGCCCCAACGTCATCTACAGTGCACATCACTTACCAGGTGACACGGCAATGCTGGCCCTTGGTGGCATTGACGGTGTGCTTCGCTTGATATGCCAAAGAACCGGTGAAATCATTCGCAGCATTGTCGTGGACGCAGATCGCCCAGCAGAATCTACATCGAGATCCAGGCAGCAAATTGAGAAGAAGCGTGTTCGTGAGGTTGCTCCAGTTGCCCAAGTGGACAACATCTCCAGACGCTTGCGCCCTCAGATTACCAGCCTATCGGTTGGCATGAAGAAAATTGTGACCACACATGGCGAAAACTACATCAGGGTCTTGAAGTTTCGCCCGAAAAATTCATAAATCTGGGTTGCAAGTGTGACCCAGTTATCTGGTTAGCCCACTGTTTCTGAACTGCACGGTGCCTGGATAATATGGTGTAAGATGTATTCTGTAACTGTAAGAATAGCTTGAAATGCAGTAACATAGGTCGAGGCACTGTGGCTCATAAGAAGGCAGAAGCAATAGTTTATATGCATCAAGATTTGGTCCTATGTTGTTGTAGTAAACAAAATATCTGTACTTAGTTATGATAGTGGTTGCAGGGCAAAATGCTTTTAGATGAATTGAAAAAAAAANGTATGCTGACTTTATGGTAAAATAACGTGTCAAGTGTTTAATGGCAAAATAAGAAGNTATGATGTAAAAATATCCCATGGTTGAAAGTTGGAATATGGCCTGGATCCAAAATTGTAGCGGCTAGAGTCCCATGATTTACATCGGAAAACACAAAATTGAGCAGAGAGATGGGGGACAAAAATAAAGCAGAGATTTAAAAAATCCAAAAAAATTGGCAAAATAATGAAGTATGATGTAAAAATATCCCATGGTCGAAATTTAGAATATCCCTGGATCCAAAATTATAGCGTCTAGAATCCCATGATTTACATCTGAAAACACAAAATTGAGCAGGGACAAAAAAAGAGAGCAGAAATTAAAAAAAAACCAATGGAAAACACAAAATTGAGCAGGGACAAAAAAAGAGAGCAGAAATTAAAAAAAACCAATGGAAAACACAAAATTGAGCAGGGACAAAAAACAGAGCATAAATTTAAAAAAAAANTGGGAAAAAACAGGAAAACACAAATTGAGCAGGGACAAAAAAAAAATAGAGCATAANNATTAAAAAACCAACGGAAAACAAAAAAATTGAGCAGGAACAAAAAAATAGAGCATAAATTTAAAAACAAAACCAAAAAATGGGGAAAAAAACAAAAATTTTATCAAAGCCAGGTTTCGATCCTGGGACCTGTGCTGTTGCTATTCTTTAGAAACTATTTTATATAACACGAGAAATACTCTAGCTCTGGTCAGAATAAACTCCGTCCACTCCCATCTACTACGGTCCCCTACGGCTCTGCCTGCATGGCTGCATGCACATATCGTCCCAGCTGACCATGAAGATGATGGATGGATGGATGCTTGGCTCACTTGATGAACTGCGATCGGCAGCACCGCAGCAGCCTAAAGAACGAAGACGCCGGGTAAAGGCAGGAGGCTCTCCACGAGATTGAGCTCGCTGGTGGTAACTGTCAGTAGTGTCACTCTATCAGATTCCTCAGCTGAAATGAGCCGATCGATGTGTGCTCACGTGCACTGGCCACTAGCCAAGTAGCCGTGGACGACGACATTGCGGTCGGGGAGGAACAGCGTGTGCAGCCAGCTCCTGGAATCGCATCTCATCAGAGACATGTCGGCAGTCAGCATGTATGAATGTATATCGAATTCGCGGTGCATTGCTTGTCATGCTCATGCATCCGTCCAGTGTGACGGACTTGCATATCGACGAGTGAAGCTCGAGCGTTCAAACTCGCTTCAGCTTGAAAATTTGAATTGAGCTCGGCTCAGTCCGTCCATCCACCATATCAGAGTTCTGATTCCTAGCCTGGAGCCCTGGACACAGCCACATATGAGATATTCCACCAAAGACTAGTTTGTGTTTGTGCACATTGTTCGGGATATAAATTAAAAGAAAAGAAAAAGAAAAAATATTTATATAAAAAGCCCCTGTGTTGTGCTACATTGCTCAACATATAAATCAAAAAGAAAAAAAAGATTGATCAGCGTATAAATTAAAATAAAAAGATAAAAATACCAATGGCCCATGCGGGTTAACAACTGAGGTAATAGGCTCGTAGTTGATTTGTTGATAGCAAGTTTTTATTCATAGATAGAATGCAACTGAATTCAGTATATTTCTTCTAGGATTTTGTGCTACTCAATCAAACACGGCACTATTTGTTGTGCATTAAGCCTCTTTTCCTTTTTTTTCCCCATTCATTGGAATTGGAACGTTGTCACGTTGAGCGTGTTTGCTGCACTTTCGGCCACCACCAAGGTTTTTGCCGGGTCATTAAGTCTGTATGCTGAGTTTTTACATGAATAGAAAAAGAAAAGCTGTGCTGCGTTTATGATACAATAACGTGTTAAACAAGTTTTTTCTGAACGCACATTGAGCAATATATATTATTGATTTGTAACAACGTTGCGTGTTGCCAAGTTTGCTGGTGTTTAGATTTGGGCAAAATCGAGTCTAGTCATTGGAACTGGACCCTGATAATTGTTTTTTTTTTGCTCTTTTCAAACATAATGAATTAATGATAGCTTGTCACCCACGGCATATTACAACAAACATATCTAGTGTAGAGTCGACCAGATAAGTTTTCGTCAGTGCGCCTATTCTGGCAGACCACAAATAAGCCCTTATTTGTGCCACATTGTTCAGCATATAAATTAAAGGGAAAAGTCCATTTTCAACCATCTCATTCTTGCCTCAGTTTGGTTTTGGCCATCGAACTCCAAAACCGGGTATCTTTGACATCCAACTATTAAAACCGTTCAAATTTGGCAATCGGACGGTTTTGATGAGTGGTTTTAAAATTTTTTATTTATAATTTAGTCCTTAGCTCTTAAAATGATTATTACTTTTTGCTCGTACCTCCGATTTAGGCGATTCTTGCAGATAATAGTGAGTTTTATCTTTTCAAATAGTCTTTATACTATTTTACCATTATTTTTTATATTATTCTTATGTTATTTTGAAAAACAACAATAAAAAATAAAACAAACCGTTACAAAACAATATGAACAACATTTCAAAACATAAAGCTCATCGTTACAAACTCATGACCACTAGAATCACAAAAAATTGAATATACGAGAAAAAATAGTAATCACTTTAAGATCCAAGGACTAAAAATAATAATCATTCTAAGATCCGTTTTAAGCGATTACGAAAATGATTACTAATTTTTTTTCATATCTCCGATTTAAGTGATTCTAGTGGTTATGCGTTCGTAACTATAATCCTTATCTTTTCAAATGTTGTTCATATTATTTTGCAACTGTTTGTTTTACTCTTATTATATTATTGTTTTTACAAAACAATATAATAATAATATAACAAATAATAATAAAATAATATAAAGACCATTTTAAAAGATAAAGTTCATAGTTATGAACACGTGCAAAAGTAATAATCATTTTAAGAGCTAAGGTCAAAATTATAAATAAAAATCTTTAAAACCACTCATTAAAACCGCCCGATGGCCAAATTTGAACGGTTTTAATAGCTCGATGTTAAAGGTATCTGGCTTTAGAGTTCGGTGGCCAAAACCAAACTAATGCAAGAGTTGAATGATCGAAAATAGACTTTTTTTCTAAATTAAAAATGTATTCTCGCAAACGGCAAGCCATATATTAAACCTTCAAGTTTTGAAGCAATCATAGGTGTCCGACTATGCATGGTTATGTGAACGTTTGCGTCTGTATGATGTTTTACAACTTTTTTTGACCAAGTTTATGTAAAAATTATCAACATATACAACATCATGTATTTGAATCTGCCATGAAGGGGCGATGAGGGGTCGCAGCCGACTGCGGGTCCGGCGCCTCACCTTGGCGCCAGGATCCCTCACGGCATCGTCGCCTGAGAAGAAAGACTTGGCGTCGCCGACGTCAAAAAACCCAGGTGAGTTGGATGAGTGTTGTTTTCTCGCGCGCGAGCAGATGTCTCGCGCGGCGGATCTTGTTCAAGCGGCGTCTTCTCTGCCGCGATCTCGTGTTCATATAGTTGAGCCTCCATCTGGTTCTCGGTTTTGGGCCATAAACCCGGGCGATGAACAAGATTCAGAGGACTCAGACTCGGCGTCCATAGCTTCAATGGATACGCCTGAGTTCATTGAGAAGGCTTTGTCGGTGGGTTTTACCTTACCTGAGTTAGTCCAAGCGGAACAAGAGCTTTGTGCTCAGCCGAATGGATCAAAGCCAGCTGATGGTTCCATGGCCAAACGGATTGTTCATACGATGGTGCAGAACACTAACTCCATGCGGCCATGGACAGGGCCTCTGCCGCCACCCAGAATCTCTCCATCAAGAACGATCGGAGATGCACTGGCTCAGGCAAAATCATGCAGGAAAGGATTCGATCATGGTGGCAGGAAGGGCAGTGCCTTTCTTCCTCGCTTTCCATCACGATCCGAGGTGCACAGGTCGAGCGCCATGCATGTTTCGTCAGGAGAACGGGAGAACGGGGTTTCCGCCGTCAGGACCGGAGTTCTCGCGACTCAGATCGGCAGTTCGAAAACCGATTCAAAAATTGAATCTTCCATGGGCCCCGGCCCATCTCCTACCAGGCAACAATTTTGCTTAAACCCTGGAGTGCCTTATCGGCCTACACCGGGTTTGGTCCAGCTGTTCGCCCGAACCGGCACACGAGCGTTCAAGGATCGCGATCTGCATACGGGGGCGCAGTCTAGGGTTGTTCCCAGGGCGCCGCATCTCTCTGTGCGATCAGGAACGCTACGAGAAACCTACGCTGCCGCAGCCAAGGCTCCGATGGAGAACCAAGGCGGTCAAGGGGGTCGCGGTGGCGGGCATCCCAACAGAGGTGCGGGCAGGGTCGGCCAGGCAGCGGCGGCGTTCGGCAGGGGAGGATTCCAGTTCCATCCTGGCACGGGAGACGCCCCTGGTCGAGGCCGCGGACGCTATGGTGCAAGACCGGGTGGTCGTGGACATGGCCTGGGTGGTCGCATGGGTGGCCGGACAAGTTCCTGGGCACCCCGCCATATCCCTCCGCCACCGCCGCCTGCCTTGTCTTCTGGACCAACTCCTGAGCAGACTGCGCAGGCGACAGCATTGATGCAACAGGTGCTAGCGGCGATGGCAGGCGCATTCCCGATCATGGAAACTGGAAAGGCCAAGGCTCCTGAGATCACCAAGAAGCCCGACCCAGTGATCAAACTGGGTGGACAGGAAGACAAGCCAGAAAGTTCGATGCAAGGAGCTTTCAAGGGTAGTGGCAAGGTTCCTTACTGTTTTCGTTGCTTAACCAAAGGACACAAGATGGAGGTTTGCAAGGAGGTGTTTTACTGTGAAATCTGTGACAGTTCTGATCATTGCATGGAGCGATGCCCTATCTATCGCTCCGTTCAGCCAGAAAAAAACAAGGTGAACCCCTTCGCGAAGGTATGCGGGTATGCAGTTGAGGGTCTAGGGTTTTATTATATAAACCCGCCAGAGAAACC
>JAZFNS010020006.1:17105316-17117007 GCA_037127165.1 Alloteropsis angusta | reverse complement strand
CGCGGCGGCGCTGGGCGGGGGAGGTCACGGAGTCGCGGGGGAAAAAAACTTTCGGAGAAAAAAAAAGGGTCGGGGGAAAAAACTTTCGGAGAAAAAAAAGGGTCGGGGGCCGACGGGTGGAGCGGCGAGGCAGACTACCAAATGTTTTACGTACCACACAAATCATGAACTTTCATTCTTTTTAGGAGTAGAGATAATTCACCCACCTCTGGCTGATAATTATTTGTTGCTCACATGATTTTACCAGTGGAGCCCATTTGAATTGCTGAATTATAAGAATAAATTCAAGGAAGCACCTCCAAGAAACATCTGTGAAGCGGAGAGAGGGGAAATCGAAAGGTCTTTCTTAGCTCTTGGCTCACTTTTTCATGCCAGGAAGTTGCTTTTGAGCCATGGAATCCAACAGGCACGTGAATTTCTTGAAAAGAAGTTGAAGAAAGGGTATTGTCTACACATACTTTTATATGAATTGATGCATAAGTAGGCTCATAAATATGTAGCATGTGAGGAATATTCTCTTTGGTAAGGCTGTATAGGTAAACCTGTTTTCTCAATATATGGAGTACTGTTGACAGCCTTAATGCGGTTTTGATTTAGGATGGTTCAGCACAACTTATTCACATTTTGACTGTTTAGATGGTTAATTTTCCAGATACCAATGTTTACCGGTAATGACCTGTAGTGAGTAGGGTGTACAAGACCAGTTGCCATATGTTGTTTCTCTTGTTATTTATTTAGTTGTTATTTGTTATCTTATATTATTTGGAGCTACGAGTTGTAGTTCCAGGAAACTTGAATAAAATTTTGATAAAAAGATCAGTTTTTTAAAATACACTTAAACATGGGGAATCTGGGAAGAGAAATAGAGGGCTGTATTTTTTTCTCTATTATTCCATGCACTTTTAAAATTATATGCATAATGAGTCTTATTGAATCTTATTGGTGAAATAAACTCTGCCTATCCTGCTCAACTGCACAGTATTCTTTCTGAACTAACTAGACCTTATGATCATCCAGTTTATTTCTCAATGGTTACCGAGATATTGGCAGCTGAAGTAGCCGTTCAGGAAACCTGATTGTTCCAGAATTTAATACCCTAATGGAGCTTGTTTAATATTAAACTCGTTTTTCATCATATGATCAATAGAATTATGATTGAGATGCTTAAGGAGTTGATACTTGTTCTTTTTTTTGCATGTAGTTTTTACACACAAGTCTTATCTGTGTTCATGTTTAGCAATGCTCTTGTTTACTGAAGGTCATTAAATTTGATGCGCAAGAATGAACTCTTCTGGCAATTAAAAGAAAAGATGAAGTTTGTCTCGTCTCAAGGTTTGATTCCAAAAATGCAGGAATTGATAAACCTAATGGTTGAACACTTCAGTAAGTGATCTACATTCCTGATGTCCTGCATGTTTTATCCTCTGAATTCAGTGATGCGCTACTAGATGTACATTGGATAGAAATATATTTGTGAGGACAACTAATAGTTCTGCCTGACATCACAAAATGCGTAACCTAATGATTGGAGCTGGTTTTCTATTGGTTATTATGTGTATGGCAATAATTCTGTGTATTTATCGCTTATAGGCAATGTTTCAGAAACACTTAGGTAGGCTATCAGGCTGCGCCTAGGTGTTCCTAGATGTTTGTACCCTTCTCCAGTCAGCTAGAATAATGCAATTTTAAATAGAGGAAATTTGACATATTAAAACATGAATTTGACATTATCATGTATCCATGAGTTCCATTGCCATACATCTCCCCCCATCTCTAAATTGTCCCATTTTTTTACATAGATCATGGCCTAAACCAGTCTAGGCAGGAAAGTGCCTAGACAAAAGCGATGGCTAGGACCGCCTTTTGAAATAGAGGTTGTAAGGACAGTATACTGTTCTGTAGCAAAGTTAGTGTCAAGTTTATTAGATTTGACTGTTTGTTTTGCAATTTATCAGCACACTTGATGGTCGAATTCTGCCAAATGTGAAATTGTGTCATCTGTTTTGAGTGGACACACCACTGCACCGCAGTTGATTTATGCATGTCTTCTATGAGGGACTTCTGTTCCAATTCATTCCACCAAAAAATCCAGATGTTGCTTAATCTCAACTGTATTGATGCACAGTTTATTAAGTTAACATGATACAGTGAATGTCATATGTACTAATTGTCTTGATACAGATAAGACTGATTCAAAGGACTCAAGGATTATTGTATTTTCCCATTTCCGGGGAAGTGTCAAGTAAGAATCACACTTTGCAATGTATACTAAGTAGTTCTTTCAAATATTTTTGTTCTTGTCTGACTTTTACATGAACTACAAACTATTTGATGGTTGAAGCAATGTATACTTGCTTTCATTTGCTAGTTGGATCGTAACTGTACATGAATCTCAGTCTTTTGTCTTTGACGAATGACAAGTCCTCTAATCTTCAACAAGTATACATAATTGTTTTGTTGAGTTTTGTTTGCAGTCCTTACATACACAGAGAAGTACTCATTGCATTATGGCTGGAAAAGGAAAACAAATGCTTTTGCTGTCTGTTCCTCAGTTTATCATAGAAGTTGAATGATTGGTGATTGCTTTGCAATGCAGGGAAATATATTGCTCACTACGGAATATTGATGATAAACTTATCAGACCTGCCCAATTCATTGGTCAAAGCTCTGCAGGTATGGGGATATTTACTTCTTTTGCATAACATCATTATGATTTTCAAGAAGTAGGACTTGCAAATGTATTGTTGTTAGTTCTGCTAGCTGTCGTTTCACTCCCTCCAGTCATAAAACCATGTTGTTCTAGATGTTGACATGATCTCCAAAAAATTTTGACCAGTATGTGAAACACAATATAATCATAACAGTCTGTCATTATGAAAGTAAATTCAGAACAAAACTAATATTTGACTTATCATTTTTATGTTTCTAACAAAATATTGAAAAGCTGTTAATAGTCAAAATTTGAAGAACTTGAGTGCATGTATGTCCAAAACAATATTTATTTGTATTGAAGGTAGTACTATATTACAAGATTACTTATGGTATGCTGTGCTGTGTCAGGTCTTTCCTTCTTTTTTTCTGTAACAGTTAGTTTCTTGTTCTTTACCCTCTCCACTACGATCCAAGGTGGGGAGTTGGTTTTGTAATTGGATCTTTTTCCTCCTTAATACAATGATATGCAGCTCTCATGCGTATTCGAGAAAAAAGATTACTTATGGTATGCAACATGTGTTAGGAGGGTCTGCATTCAGTTGAACCCAGAAATTTCTACAAAATGTGGGTTATTTAGAAATGTAATAGATGAATCATGAATGCATATTGTGGTTTCACATTATTTAATTCAGAGCTTTTATCTTTGATAGGTGAACAATTGAAGGGGCAAACCCAAAAAACTCAACAAGCTATTCTGCAGGTATCAAACAATAACTCCTGTAATTCTTTATTTGCATTACTTTCATCATCTCATCTTCTGGATCGTTTACAGAAATTTCGAAATGGGGTATATAACGTTTTGGTGGCAACATCCATTGGTGAGGAAGGACTAGATATTGTTGAGGTTGATCTCGTGATCTGTTTTGATGCTAATGTCTCGCCATTAAGGATGATTCAACGAATGGGAAGAACTGGAAGAAAGCATGAAGGGCGAGTTGATATCCTTTTGTGATGATGTGATACAGAAAGTTTAAGTCCAAAAGTTACATTTACAGAAAGTTTAAGTCCAAAAGTTACATTTACAGAAAGTTTAAGTCCAAAAGTTTACATTTCTAACCATGTTTCCATCTTAGCATTTGCTACCTTAACTGCTCATACTAGTTTTGGCTTGTGACGGACAGGAGCTGACTGGGTACAAAAAGAAACTGGGAGATTGTCGAACCATGAGGAAGCTATTGCGTAATAGTGAGAGATTTGAGTACCATGCTAGTCCTAGGATGGTAATTTTGTATAATCTACTTGATCACAAAATCTTTTCTCCTGAAATGCTGATTTCACTATCCATATTAACAGGTTCCACATGTCTACAATCCAGAAGTTAAGTATGTTAAATTGACAATAGACAAGTATATCCCTATCTCAAACAAAATGAGGGTTGCTGTAAAAGATCCTTCAACAAATTCGTGGAAAATGTCAGAGGCAGATGGTCAATTGATTGCTCAGTACTTTGGTGTGGGCAAAGAAGATGTTTGGAAGCCGTCCCTTGTTGCATTTCCTAGATTCCAGCTTTATCCATGTCTGGTTCACAAAGTTCCACACTCATTCAGGACAACAGATATGCTAACTGATGCTATGCAACACCTTCAAGATCTATCTTTTTTTAGGACAAAGGTAGATTCATTGATGATTTGTGCAATTTTTTCTGTTGTTTTTCTATATAATTTAGAAATGAAATAAAAGGATCATTGTTTGATACTGTTGCTTCTGAACACTTCTTCAGTGTGAAAAAACTTTGGAAGAACCTGCTGATGCTGCAGCTGTGAAGGGTCAGGAGCATGAAGGTACAACCACAACCACATTCTTTCCATGATTGATGATCTGTGTGAATATTTTCAGTTATTTATTTTATGTTGATGATATCTGAGCGCTATTCTGATAGTTTTTTTCCTGCACTTTATATAAAATTCTTGGGGCTTATGGCTGTTCATTTGTTCAGTGTATACTATTTCTCGGTAATTTCATTACTATGAGTCCGGAGTTTCAAATTTACTTCTGTTTAATTTGTGAAAGACATTCTTAACCATATTTAGGTTCCTATGCTGGTAATGGAAATGAGGCAATACCTCAAGAACGTGACAGCTCGGAAGCCTCATCCAGAGTAATGTGGAATCAAAGTGTTTCTGTGCCAGGTTCTCCAGTTAAGAAGTATCCTATTCACACTTTCTTCAATGGTGATTATGTAACCGTGGATAGGGGAGGTAACGTTTCAATTACCTTCGTACCTGTCATGCCCCATACATCTGCATTCCATAAGGACACAAAGAATGCAGATTGGCACCATAAAGACCAGAACAAGGCCACACCTTATAGATCAGTGGCAGACATCAGTCGGACAACAGTTGAGTTTGTTTGCCCTGTTACTAATTCAGGCAAACACATGTCCACGAGCAATTTATCAAGTTCAGCTATGCAGTCCCCTGAGTATGCTGGGCCTTCCGACCATGTTGATGATAATCATGTGCTTACACATGTACCACCTATAACATTAACTAGCCCGAGGGAAAAATTGGACACTCCCTGCCATACTAACCGTTCATATCAGGAAGATACGGAGCTTAGCCCCAGGTTAACACTATATATGGAAGAAGGAATTGTTCCTGAGTCTCCAGTTCTTGAAGTGAGCCACTTGCATCTCAAGATAGATGGGGCTGCGAATGTTGGATTTGTACCAGAGGGTGCTTCTCCAGAGTCACTCGGTGTGGGAGCTCACACCAATTCAGCTGGATATAAAAAAGGACCGCTGGACTTTGACAAAAATGGTCAACTGCTTTCTGTTGTCACTGAGCTTGGTGGTTCATCAAGGCAGAATGTGATAGATCATACTCGAGCAAAAACAGAAGAGCCAGCACGACCTTCAATTGTGAAAATATGTACCCCTACCAAACATACTCCTACTGTGAATCTGTTGCATGATAGTTTCTCAGGTGATTGTCTCAGGTCTGGAGGGGATGCATCGGGGTCAGTTCAGCGGGCTCCTAAGTACAGAAGACTATGCAAATACGGTGATAAAATCAAAAGAATCTCCTCTCTCTCTTTTGATGCCTGTCATGATGGATATGAAAAACGTGATATTGCTGCTAGAGCTACGTCAAACCAAAAGCATGCTCTGGGTCAGATGAAGTTCTCTTCTTTTGACTTTTTATTATATTGCTTGTTAGATTTTCTGTCATTTGAACCCTTAAATGTTTACATATTTTGTTATTTTGGTAGACTTTTCTGAACCTCCTGATCTACGGAAAAAAGGGAAGACCAACAGGCGTCTGGATACCTATATTGATGAGGAAGTCGAGTAAGATTGCTAACTCCTTCAGAGTGAAAACTACATCACTACATATCACTATATCAGCATGGATTGTTTTCTGGTTCCTTTTTCTATCATCGTTTCTTGCCTATGTGACATGTTTACTCTCAGAAGAAATTGTTATCTTATCAACTTCACTCTTGCATTATTGCACTAGGGTGTCTCAAGATGCTGATGTTTCAGACGATGAGGATGATAATCAGAGTGAAGATAAATACGAAGATAGTTTTATTGATGATCAGGCAACTCCAACTGGTGAGTTTACCCAAACTGAACAAGGCAGACGAAACGATGGTGACATGATGGGTTTCTACAGGTAATATGAGATCATCAGTCAACTCCTTTTTGCTCGTGTTTAAAATAATAAATCCTATCTAAATTGTATGTTTGTTGCTACTCTGTTCATGCCATTCAAGTACAGGCACAGAAGTTCTGTATTAGTGGTACAGTTCAAAACTACAATGTTGTTTTAGAACTGAACACAAATGGCCTTGTGCAGTTAGATTAATGTAATTAAGATTCCCAGACTTCAACATATACATCCTGGCATTATTCATTGTTCTGAAATGGTGAGGCTATTTCATACATTAGCTTTAACTAAAATAAATTTCCGTTTGTTGTCTGTGCAGACAATCACTGCTCACTCAGTCCCCAGTAGTTGTACCCTCAAGATACCTCGATGACCCTGACAATTCGGCTTCTAGGACTGGAAATGGAAGCTGTTCTTCAGAGGATGGGCATAATTCAAATGAGACTCCAAAAGAGCTTCAAACACATCATACCATGAACCCAAGTCCGTCATACCAACAAAGTTTACTAGGAAGAGCCAGTTTTGTACAGGATGAACATGAGACAAGTATCGCCAATTGTCAATCATCAACTAAGTTGGATTGCAGAAAGCGAAAGCTAAGCTTCCAGCCACCCGCAATGATCCCTGTAATAAACCTTGAACTGGAACCAGCTCCAGAAGCATCCGCACACGTTGCCACCGGAGTCACTGATGACATTTATTACGATGATGCTTTCTTTGAGAACCTAGATCTTGACGCAATAGAAGCAGAAGCAACCGAGCGGTGGAGGCAAAAGAGTACACAGTCGACACAGAACCCGGTGGAAACTAAGAAAGCTTCAGAGCTTAGCTTTGCACCGCCGTCATTCGACCTTGGTTTCTGATATCTCGTGTAAGGCGAACATCCTTTTAGGATACCATCTGGCTGCAGCACCTGGTCACATCTCGGAGCACATAGAGAACTGTGAGGCGATGAGCTTTTCTGCAAAAAGATTTGAATCCTGCATCACATGAGCAATGCTCCAGGATCTAGCATGCTGCTGGTGAAGTCACAGTTATGATATTTATTTATCGGAACGCTGGAAGATCAGTGGGAGGCGGATTTTGTATATACATCCTTGTGGTAGAAGTGTATTATCTCAGTACAGAATCACACATACCATGTATAGTTCATATGTGTCCTGTAAATATAGTTCGATATACAAGGGTCTCCCTGTATGGTGTATGCAAACAAACACTTGAAAGTTTTGATGTGTGAACGATGACGGCGCTGCCAATTTGTTGCCCAGTATTAGCCACGATTTGAGTGCTGAACCGGCTGATTTTGCATGGACGGGTCATGGCTGCAGCATGATGGCAACGTGCTGTTTGGTTGATTGGACGAGTGGTTGCTACATTGGTGCCTGGTTGCTTTCTGAAAACGGGCAGTATTTGTGCCAGTCCTGTCGATTTCTGTCTATTCTCAATTAACCTTCGTGTTGTCGTACTCTTGTGTGATAATGTGAACGCGGAGATTCTGACGACAATGCATTAACTCTAAGCGCGTTTTAATTGCGTATTATTGAGATAAAGAAAAAAAACTCGCTGTCTGTACTCTCACCAGAAAGATACTACAGGGCAAATTTCTCCGTGGCCTTTATATCTGTTTATAGGGGTGCTAATTTCTCTTCATCTGTTCACGCGGTTTTAGAGCTTAATCACTTTCATGAAACCAAAGTTTGTTGTGCAAGTTTTATGAAGGTGTCTGATGTCATCAATACATGTTTTTTTAAGAGAAAAAAAGGAAAGAGTTATGGCCCCTTTTACACTTGCTTCAGAGAGGTCCTTTATNGGTTTCACCACCAGATATATAGATGGTCTGCACCTGCAATGACTGAACCAGTATCTCAAGCAGTGTAAAATTAAGGTGTGTTTAGTTCAGAAAGTTGCAGCTAAAAGTTGCCGAAAATAGCTATTAGAAAGCGTGCCACGCAAGAGGGGACATATTTTTCAATGTGTTACTTTTACAGTTGCNAGGCTAAAACTTGCCGAACTAAACATATCCTAAGCATATATATGGGGGTGTTTAGTTCACTCCAGTTTGGAGAATTTGTATGCGTTGGGTCGCGTGCACAGAGAGAAANGTGCATTGGGAAGCGCGTAGTATGCAAACTTTTGGTGAATACGTGTGAACTAAACAGGGCCATAGACACCCATGGCAGATCACAATTTGTACACAAAATAAGGATTGGTCACAAGTCTACAACTTTTCGCTGTCCAATGTTACAGTGACGTGTTCACGGACACAAAAATTGGCCACAAAATATACAACACACAACAGTTTGTTCATTAATTGCAGTCACATTCTCATTCCGAGGGATCGACGTGACATGTAGCTAAGCAGAGCTGGTGGAGTGGTGGTGTATATTTTGGCCGGAGCTGCATTCCAGCGACGTAATGTGAACAGGGAGATTCTGAGATCAAAATGATAAAAACACGCATGAGGAAAATGACATAAAACTTTTGTATAGAGTGCCAGGATGAAAGTTCTTCCCGGCAGCTTACACCAGTAGTGCTGAAAGCGCTTCGATGGCTGCAAGGAACAGACATCGCCTGTATTGTTTTTTATTTTATTTNTATTTTATTTTATTTATTTCTCGTTGAACAGATCAATGTGCATGTGTGTGATGGATGCTATGTTTCANGTGTCAGCGACAAAAGTTTTTCCGGTTTTAGTTTCTTGCTCGTGCCCAACTGGTTTGGATTTTCCTTAAGCATTAAGCTAGTGTCTCTTCAACTTGAACTTAGGTGCAACCCTTTTGTTTCTTTCTATATAGTGAACAACGATTTTTTTTGGAGAGGATAATAGTATTAAAAGGATACCTTTTTTTCATGATGATGGAAATAGTGCGCATTATTGATACTGTTATCCTCTAAAAGGGTATCCTTTTGAACCTGGTGAGTGAAGGTAGCCAGCAGCTGTTTGAGTTGGAAGTTAAACCATATTTTCAACAACATTGTAGAAAACAAGCCATGCTCCATATGCATGCGTCTCTAAAATATGGGAATGGAGACTATACTCGGCCAGTAATCCTATCGGCTTATTCATTGGCGTACGATGTGTGAGTGTCGTGTGATTTTGCGTGTGTGCCAACCAAGTATTTCAATACTCCCTCTTATCATAATAAGTCCATTATGACGTGTCCACGAGATCACACTATGACTAGCAATTTTTACAAAATATAAAGTAGAAGGCTTATATATATATTACGGTAATGTTTATCATAGTGAATTAGTAATAATATAATATCAATGTTGAATTTTTATATAAAGTTTTATATATCGGTGATCAAAAGTAAAATGACTGACTTAGGATAACTCTGAATTTTATATTTCCAATCGGAAGGAAGAATATTTTAAATGCATTTCATCTTTTTATTAATGTCCCTTGTATGCCCATATATATATATAAAAACTACTCATGGCAAATCCAACTTAGATGACGACATTACTAGTAATCAAGAGCTTGACTTTTCATAGCTAATAGCCTATCACCATTAGGTTGCCAAATGTATGAGGGTCACAGCACCTGTGCCCTAATCTATTCTACAACCATAGCAGTGGTTAGTATACTAAGAGCCCTAGTACTAGCTAACATTAGCAAGTTAGTTACTCTATGTGCCAAATAAGGTGAGGTAGGTAGGTATATGATAGGTAGGTTGGTAGGGAAAAGGCTTCTAGAACCCAACAAACAAATAGGACCACCCTCTGGTCCCTGCTGGGGTTGGAGAAGTGAGTGGCTCCCAAAAGGACAAAACAAAAACAGAAGCATCAAAAGGCATCTCAAAGTTCAATTTGGTGGATTTTGTGTTGTGCCACTGTTAGGTGACCCATCAATTTTAGCCTGGAATCCGGGCCATTTGTCCTCCAGTGTCACATGAAAGCTGCTCCCGATTATTATTTCTAGTCCATTTCAGCTTGGGTGTGGCTGTCAGTATATACAACATATATAACATATACATACATGTATCTTACTTGTAGTCTAACAGTACTGCTGGCCTGTATAGACACAGTCATTGATAACCACTTTTTGTTTAGTGTTGAGAGGATACGTACGGTCGTGTACACGTGCCAGTAGATTAGTTTTTCAGACACTTCGCTTTCTACAGATTATTGTAAATGCATAGAATACAATGTATCTTTTTTTTGGCAATGCGTTGTATTGGTGTACGTATTTGGTACGTGTACGTACACGACGTAGCTTGTTCAGTGTATATACCTTGTGTCCTTGGCAAGGACACTCCGTCCCTTCGTCCTACAGCATGAGGTTGGTGCGTGTTTGCTGCAGGGTTTGGTTGGGTCGTTTCTTTGTGGGACAAAAACCTAACACTCATGTCAAACGATCACTGGTTTCAAACAGCAACAGTGCGAATGATGTACGAAACCTTAGAAAAGATTATAGTCCCTCTCCACCAAACCTTAAATTTCAAATCAGTACGGTGGAAGGTTTGAAACAAATTTCACTTCCGGACTTATTCGTACCAAACTTCAAGTGTGGTTAATTATAGCCTCCTTTCTTCTTTTTGCAAATCTGGGTGAGTACTATAGGCCATATATGTCTGCGAGTGAATACAATGGAGTTCTCATTTTTTTGTGGATTATCAACTACATCAATAAATCTTAAAGTGGGGTCATGGGAACTTCAAAAATCTTTTTGAAGTATAGTTTCACTCTGGTAAACCCTGCTTAAAAGGGTTTGAGCTCCTTTTACATGCAGGTTATTCTCCATCCAACATTGGGCGATATCCAAATCTTTAGTTTGAGAGATTACGGAGTTATTGGTCCACTTTTAACGACGATTTCATATCTAGTTTTTCTAGCAATGCCACATAAACAAGAAAGCATGTAATTTAAAGATGAAACATCTCCAAACCGTGTATACAGAGTTTCATTCCTATAAAACTTATTTCACCTTTCTCTCCAATAGTAACGATGAAACCTCCGCTGAGAAATGACCTTAGTGTTGTTTTAAGTTAATGTAAGCACGTCATTACATTCGTACTAGTTGTTAGCGAAGTGGTGCAATGAACTTTTCATAAATCTAATATAAACCTAGTAAAACCTTAGGATTCTGAACAAACCTAGTACTATCTTAACATTGACGTGTTAAACAAAGTCCGAGACATATCCTTACCAATGACATCAAATTAGGTACCTTTTTTGGCTACGTCAGAGTGATCCTAACCCACGCCAGATGTTCGACGGCGATGGCCATAAAAGAGCCAACAACAAAAGACGGACAGAAATCCAGAAATCAACACAAGGACAGCGACGGCGCTAATCCAGAAAAAGAGGAACACGGCGGCATCATCCCCAACCGTCGATCGTCGTAGCAACAGAAATGCATGCA
>JAZFNS010020006.1:15468046-15478612 GCA_037127165.1 Alloteropsis angusta | reverse complement strand
TTACTACTGTAAACACAGTTCATCTGACACGTATCTTTCTGAAGGAAAATGTGGATGCACTTATTGAATGTGTTGGCAAAAATCTGGGATATTGTGCTGGGAAGCCAATTGCTGCTTTTACCATATACAAATGTCTTCTTCATTGGAAGTCCTTCGAGGCAGAGAAGACCAGTGTTTTTGATCGTCTCATTCAGTTAATAGGATCTGCAATAGAGGTAACCTGGAACTGGGATTTTAGTCAACTTCTAATTGGCCCTTCCAAAACTAACCTGACATCCTTTTTTAATGAAATTTTTTTAGTCAACCTGGAAGACTGCAGATGTGTGAATGTAGAGATCTAAACCACCTGTATATAGCACAGATCTGAGACATTCTATTACCGAAGAAAAAATAATGACAGCAGTTTACTGTTCTTTACTCCCTCCGTTCCAATTTATAGGTCGTTTGACTTTTTGGACTCCAAGTTTGACTGCTTGTCTTATTCAAAAAATTTGTGCAAATATTATCAAATTTAAATCATTGTTGAAGGACTTTTATTAATAAAGCAAGCTATAACAAAAAATATGATATTTTGCATAATTGTTTGAATAAGACTAGTGGTCAAAGTTGAGATTAAAAAAGTCAAACGACCTATAATTTGGGACAGAGGGAGTATTATTAAACCCTAGCTTTAGAGACATGCAAAGTAGTTGGGTTTTTTTTGGCATATTCTATCATCTGAATTCTTTTCGAAAACAAAACTGCTGCTAAATTGAGATTAGGACGTCATTTACTGTTCTTTTTTAGCTGGAATTTTTTAGCTTTCCACTTAATTACTCTGTCAAGTATTTGATGCAGAACGAGGAGGGCAATGACAACCTTGCTTACTGGCTCTCAAATACATCTAGTTTGCTGTTCCTACTACAGAGAAGCCTCAAGGCTGCTAGTGGTCCTGCAAGTAACTTACGAAAGAAACCTCCTCAGCCAACATCATTGTTTGGGAGAATGGCTCAAGTATGTTACTGACATTTGCATGCTTCGAAAATGAAGTAACGAGCTGGGAAATGTGATATAAGATAAAATCATTATTGCTGTCTAGGGCCTACGTTCCTCCGGATTTGCGGACATCCATGTTGAAGCAACAGGTGTTGTCCAACAAGTTGAGGCCAAATATCCTGCCTTGCTTTTCAAGCAGCAGTGTACTGCTTATGTAGAGAAGATATATGGAATCATCCGGGACATTACCAAAAAGGAAATATCACCTTTGTTGTCACTATGCATCCAGGTAAAAAATACTCATATTTTTTTCACTTCTGCTTCTTATTATAAACAAATAGACTCATGGTTTGTCACCCTTGACTTCTTTATTAATCACAAGGCTCCAAGAACAATGAAAGCTAGCAGGTTGCGCGTTTCTGGAGGGTCATCTGGTCAATCTCAGTCTCAGAGAAACCACTGGGAGAAAATTATCGAGAGCTTGGATAACCTATTAAGGATACTGAAAGAGAACTATGTATGCTTGTCTTTCATTGATTCTGAATGTTTCTATTGTGATGGATGTATGCCTGACTATTGTTTTGTTTATTCTCTGGTACCCCCTGTTTTGTCTCAGAAAATCTTTAGACAGGTATTCTGGTACATTAATGTACAACTATTCGACAGGTGAGTTTATCTGGAAACTTGTTATGGTATTTTGCAATCTGGAAACTTGTTTCGTAAAATGACACTGTTTTTCTGCAGCGTGCTGCTTCGTCGTGAGTGTTGCTCCTTCAGCAATGGGGAGTATGTCAAAGCTGGTTTAGCGGAGCTGGAGTTATGGTGTGCAAAGGCAACGGCTGAGGTAATCTGGTTGCTGTGTTAATGATTAGTTTTACCAAACAAATACATTTTTCAAGTTTTGCAGTTACAGTATGCAGGATCATCGTGGGACGAGCTCAAGCATATCAGACAAGCCGTTGGCTTTATGGTATGTCCTGTTCAGCCAAATTCTGCATTCTAACATATCCACCATGAGATTTGGGCACCAGCGTTTGTAGCATTTGTTTTAGTAGATACCGATAGCATGGATACTCTAATTAGTTTTATCACTGGTTTTTATGCAAACAATTAGTTGAACCTGCATATACAAATAGATCTCTAATGTTCTTTTTTTCAGGTTATATTCCAAAAATTTAGAATATCATACGACGAGCTTGTCAATGACTTATGTCCGGTAAAAACTCAGTATTGTAAATACTTTTCAATGTTAAATATCGCAGCTTTCCTTGTTTATATCACTTACTTGTATCTAATACATGTTCTGTTTTCTGTGTTTGTAGGCCTTGAGCGTTCCACAACTGTATAGAATTTGTACACAATACCGGGATGACATGTATAATACACAAAGTGTCACATTAGATGTGAGTTACTTCTGTGTAGAGCTTCACCCTTATATCATATATCCATAGTCTTGTTGATAACATTTCATTTGTTGGTTAATGAGGAAGTATAAATTTCACAAATTTGAGTTGCGTAGGATTGATAGATGCCGTCACTAATTATTTACTATAAGAATGCCATTTTTAAAGAAAACTTAGTGAGATTATGATGCCTTCCCTACTCAACAATGACCGGAGATAGGTGATCGCGTTCATGATGGCTACAAGTCACCTCAATATATTTTGGACTAGGCGGTCATTAGTACTTATATTCATGTACTCAAGTTTTTTAAGATATTTTCTTTGATGTTTGTAATATACAAGGTCGTGTGCAATCATGCAGAGGCCGGAAGGCTGTATGCGTTACTATAGAGACCGAAATTTACCAGTTTACCCTCAAATGTTCAGGTTCTCGGTAACATGCGGGTGATAATGACAGAGGATTATAACAAATTTGAAAGCAGCTCATTTTTGTTGGATGATGATTCGAGGTAATACAAGCACACTTTCATTTTACTGTCACATTATTTTCATATCTCTTAGATGATCCTGAACAATATATTGACATTCTCGACCTACGATACCTTTCTGCAAATGCAGCATCCCGTTCTCTGTGGACGACATCAGCAACTCAATACAGGAGAAGGACTTCTTTGATGTCAAGCCAGCCAAGGAGCTGCTTGAGAACCCTGCCTTCAAGTTTTTACAGGGTTGCACTGGTGGAGAAATGGACGAATGGGTTACCGGTACTGCATATGCGGTACATACTAAAAGGAGGCCCCTCTAGTAGTACATGGTCTCCCATTCTATACTAAAGGACTCATTAGTGCCACTGAAGGGCACTCCACGCAGCACATGGTCTTGGCCCCTTTAGTAACCGTCGGTTCGATCGTCTATTGGTTTGGCTGTAGCTTTGCAAGAGAATTTTGGTTCCGGTTCCTATCTCAAGTGGGCTTGCAATCACAGTGCTCACAACCTACAAATATATCCTTTTATGATTGGTGGGAACAAGTGAGCAGTGCCACAGATGGAATGGTAAAATAGGGCATGAACTACCTCATCAGTCTGGGGCTTGGAACCTTTGGACTCACCGAAACAGTTGTGTCTTCGATGGAGCCTCGCCTAACTTAGGAGGGTTGTTAATCTTAGCTGTAGAAAAAAGGAAACTATGGTCTGTAGCAGGGGCTCGGGGGATTTCCCTCCTGACTGCACCTACCTCAGATGATTAGGAGCCTTGTGTTCTGGACGATATCTTCCCTAATTAGTCATGGACATGCGGTGGGATTTCTAGAGCAGAGAAAGAGTAAAAGCGGTGTGAGTGTGTGTGAGGCTGACTGATCGGCTGGCCTTGCTGTGTAATGTTTGAGTTTTTATCCTATTTTTTCCTTCTTAATACAATGGTGCGCAGTTCTCCTGCTTTTTCGAGAGAAAAAAAGTAACAGTCGGTTTTATCAACCCAATACTAATGGGATCCTCTCTTTTTTTAGAAAGCAGCACCAGGGAGAAAATGTGTTTGGCCCGAGCCAAAAAGAGGTTGACCCGCTTCATTCGCCAAGCGAGTGATCTTTGCATCGTGGGAACAACACAAACCACCATTGTTTTGCATTAATTTGTTTTCCATTTGCTTGATTTTGTACTTGTATCCTTTGTGTGTCCATCACATGTTGTACTAGTATATGCTAATATGTACATTTCAAATTTTACTAAATAAACTAACATATTGATTTCAAATATTACATATTATATACATACATAATCTATGAAGTAACACATATATTTCAATTATTACACATAACTTACGAACTCTCTACTTCTCAAAAGAATGAAAGGGGAGTTCTACTTACGACTTTTGCCTCCGCCGTTCTGTCAGCTCCCACCCCTGCACGCCCTCCCTTGCTGTCAATGCCTCGGCCTTTTTGGGGATCAGAGTTAAGTATGCTGAATTTAAGAGCTCCAGTTTTCTGGCATCTCCTTGCTGCAAGGTGATGATTGCTGCCATGAAATCTACTTTAATGGTGGGCCAGCATGCTTTGTAGAACCGGCCCGTAAACCCATCAGGCCCCGGCGCTCTATCAGACGGTAGAGACTTGATAGTCGCCCAAATCTCTTCATCAGAGAAAGGCACATCAAGAACTGACATATCCATCCCTGCTCTGTGAAACACTCCCAGGTCCAGTGTGCTGTTCCTGGGCATGGCAGTCCCCAACAGTCCATCGAAGTAATAAAAAAGAACTTGATGTTTGTCCTCCTGACTAGTGGCAACTCGGTCCCCCTCAACAAGCTTAGGAATAAAGTTTTTGTGCTTTCGAAATACTGTTTGCTTGTGAAAAAAACAGGTATTGGCATCTCCATCTTTTAGGTACCTGACCCGTGAGCGGAGCCGAGCGATTGTCCTTTCTAGCGAGGCAAGAACCAAACAATGTCGTTTCAGTTCACATCTCAACCAGTTCTCATCCTGGGATAAATCCCGGAGATCCCGAGTTTTCTCAAGACGGTGTAGAATGTCCCGAGCAAGGGCCAACTGTACCTTTATGTTACCAGTCTGTTTTTGGCTCCAAGATTGCAGTGCTCTTGTTAGGCGTTTCAGCTTAATGGAAATCCTTTCCAGGGGGCACCTGCAGCTCACTTGTTCATCCCAAGACTACTGTACCATTTCCTGAAACCCAGGCAATTTAGTCCAGAAGCTTTCAAAATGAAATCTCTTCTTTCCCATGATTCCTTCCCTAAGTCCAAGAATAAGTGGGCAATGGTCAGACATTTCCGATGCTTGGCTTTGCAACATGCTTTTAGGATAGATGTCTTCCCAGTCATTGGTACAGAGGACCCGGTCCAGCTTGACAAGGGTAGGTGAATCCCTTTCATTGGATCAAGTGTACCGTCAGCCCAATAACGGGATCTCCTTAAGTTCGAGATCATTTACAAAATGGCAGAAGCGCCCTATCATGGCACGGTTAACATTCTCGTTGTTCTTGTCTTCGGAGCAATATATCATGTTAAAATCACCAGCAATCATCCAAGGTCCGGGGCAGTGTGCTCGAACTTCGAGGAGTTCTTCTAGGAATGCCACCTTATCAGCATCTTGTTGAGGGCCGTATACACCTGTAAGCCACCAGGGTGTGTCATCCTTGCTACTGAGCAGAACAGACACAGAGTGTAGATGAACACGGTGATGATCCACCACAAAAAGGCCATCCCGCCATGCAATCAGGATGCCTCCTCTTGTCTGCTGCGCTGGGAGGAAGACAAACTGGGTAAACACCGGACCGAGGAAAGAAGCCACATCCCAAGCTGAAATGTAGGATAGCTTTGTTTCTTGGAGACAGACCACTAATGGTTTAGAATCGTCGACTACTTTGCGAAGATTATCTCATCTTGCTTTGTCATTCAGACCACGTACATTCCAAATCAAAATGCTGGACCTATCCATTGATACTGAGAAGAAAGAGGCTTGACCAGAATCTTAAGAGTCTCATCTGAGTGTGTTCAGTTTTATTAGTCTTTTGATCTGCTGTCTTCATCAGGCATGCATGGTCTATACCCCACCTAATTGTATTGAAAGGGTGTGGCAGACTACAGATCAATGGCGGACTCATTTTTTTAGGAAAGCGAGGCAAAACCCGCATGATTAATATGGAAAACGGGCTAAAACCAATGGCGCCTACCTACCTAGCTAAACTAAGTAAAAATGATGCCGCACCCCAGCACAAGTGCGAAAATGATTGCTTATACCAGCACAAGGGCGAATTGTTACTCCAACCACAAACCAAACACTATGCTATATGACATCTAGCATGATACAACAACATTTTGGAAGTCGAAATCTCAGCTCACATGTTGTGTGGAGGCGGTTGCATCCCAGCGCACCTGGCGCAATGCTTTCATTGCACAGATATGGTTGCTCTCATCACCACCATACCGGCATGGCTGGCACACCCGTTTGAGCGCTCAGATGCTCGCGCCGAGTCGCCATGACAATGCCTCCACGAAGGGAATCGGCACCTGCAGACGTCGACGTTGTCGTGCGATGACGGATGACTGCACGCTGCCGCGGAATGCACCGTCGTCGCCAAGTTGCAGTTGAGCGGAGACCACACGTTGCCGCGGAATGTGGTATCGTCGTCGAGGTGCACTCGAGTAGAGACCAGAAGTATCTGACAGTGCTTTCGAGCATGGTTAAGGCGCCCCTGGCCCCGTCGTGATGAGGATGAGGAGAGTTAAATGTTGAGAAATGAAGACACCACCGGCCAAGCGGTGGAGCACTAGGGCGGTGACGCATGAGAACGGGTCCGGGAGGACGGGGATGAGGACGGCGACGGCGTAGCGGAGGGGAGGGGCATGGAGGGCGGCGAGGTGGAAGAGGGGGCGCTTGGCGAGGAACAGGTGGGAGGGCTGCACACCCGCTCGGAGGGCGCGCACATGGAGCTGCTTGGCTGCGGCGGCAGACGGGGAGGTGAGGTGGAGGCGGAGGAGCGTGACGTAGTGGCGCAGCGCTGGGTGCATGCACGGCATCTGGCCACCGGCCGCGTCAAGCATGACGCGCGCTTGGCTCCGTTGCGGTCCCGGAGGCGGAGGAAAAGGCATGGTTGCCTCCTCACAGCCGTCGTCGGTGCTAAGGCCGGTGACCCCAAAAGGCGAGGTAGCAGAGGGGGGCCGGTCGGGGAATCCCGATTCCGCTCGCGGGGCTCCAGATCTAAGCACCCGGGAGCCTCCCTGCCGCCGGACGACGAGTCGCCGCCGTCGACGTTGAAGCACGAGGCCAGCGTCTGTGGGAGAAAAAAATCCCCGCCGTCGCCTTCCTGGCCGTCGCGCGGGCCTCTCGGGGCGGAGGGGGAAAGGGGAGCGGCGCCTTGGCGTCCGCCCAAGTCGCCCCTGACAGGAGCGACACGGGAGGGGAGGGGGTCCGTTCCTCTGCACACTCACTACAGGATATCAAGGGTTTGCCGAGTGTCCCAAACACTCGGCAAAGACCCAAAAACATTCGGCAAAGGCTTTGCCGAGTGCTACATTTGGCAAAGTTTTTGCCGAGTGCTACACTCAGAAAAGGGCCCTCGGCATAGCTCGGGCCAGCAAAGCGGCCCTTTGCCGAGTGTATTATTACGGGCCCTCGGCCTGACAAGTGGGGCCGGGTCCATGTTTGCCGAGTGCCATAGGGCTGGCACTAGGCAAAAAAGGGGACCGTTAGCCGCCGTCCGGACCGCGCGACGGCGGTGGCCTGGTAGGTTGGGCCAACTTGTGCTTTGCCGAGTGCCAGGTGGCGGGCACTTGGCAAAGCCGGCTTTGCCACGTGCTCTGAGCTGGACACTCGCCAAAGATTGGGTTTGCCGAGTGTCGTTTGTTCGCCGAGTGTTATCTTTCCTACACCAAGGCATATCCTGTTTTTGCCGAGTGCTCGAAATTTCGCACTCGGCGAAGCTTCAGGCACTCGGCAAATACCAGGTTTTCCGTAGTGACTGCTTTTCTCCGGTCTATATATGCAAAGGCTCGTGCATTATGAATGGGAAGAAAAGTATGAATTTATCCACTGCTACTAGTGAATGGTAGAAGAAGGAATTTGTGAGTCACAGTTCCATGCATCTAAGTTGTGTCTCTTGTTCTGATCTATTGGCGCCACATTCTACTTAACCACTGCATTAGCCTCCCTGCCAAACTTCGGCAGCCAAATTTGCTCGCCCACTGTCCATATCACTGCCCGAGTCGGCTGCTCTTGGCCCACGCCAGATTTTCACAGGCCGACCAAACTTTGGCGCTAATCCAAACTCACTGCTAGAAAACGGAAATTTCTTAACGATAACTGTAACTAAACACGCCGTTAGACCTAAGCAAATTTTTAGAGCAGTCCAAATTTTAGCCTTTGCTTACTCGGGCATGTAACTATAACCACCAAACCTTAGCAAAAGTTGGACCGGAACTGGACTAGGCTCAGCCTGGTTAAAAGAAAAAATGTTCGAGTATTGTTTAGCCTAATATAAAATTCGTGGCAAGTTCTGTCGCATGGGCAATACTGTCAAATTTTTCGAGTCATGACTCATGCTGGTTATAATTTTTTTAGCCTTCCTTCGTCCGTACAAGCCAATCGCATGAGCTGAGGCAAGCCCATTGGGCTCAAGCCGGGCCCGAAATGCTCTTGTCCAGCTAGAAATGTGTTTTTTTGGGCAAAATTTAAGTGCTCAATTTATATTGATTTTTAACAGAGTGGGTTGACTTTTAAGATGAATCGATACTATGAGACATCAGGGAGTGTTTAGTTGATCACACTATGCAAAAATTTTGCATAATACACGTTTCCCGATACACTTTTTCTCTCTGTGCACGCAGCCCAATGCAAACTTATTTTGCAAAATGGTGTGAACTAAACACCCCCTGAGTACGCCTACATAGATACCAAACCAGTAGCTTTTTCAAGCGGATGGGACTACCCATGCTGCCGCACTCAAAACGCTAACTCCCACGATACATTCCACATATACCTTGCTATGTGAGTCACGAAGGCAGAAAATATGGTATCTATGCTTCTAGTTTGGCTAAGCTAGCTTGTTCTTTGAGTTAACGGTGTTTATGTATGAATGGTTGAGGCTTCGTTCATTACTAAAGTACTACATGTTAATAATTATGAAGTTATGAAATATATTTTATGCCTTTTCTATAAAAGGTGCACACACGAATAAATGGAAAGTCGACAGGAGCCTTGGCATTCAAATTCACCAAATGCACCAATGGTGATTGAAATGGAACCAACCAGACGACGAACGAAATTTAGCCTTCTATTTTTTAATTAGTGTGAACACCTTTGAATCCAGAGTCTCACAATTTGATGAGTGCAACTCACCTCCTTCCCTTCCAGATAATATGCTATATATATCTCCTTAGGTGGTTAGCTTGTGTGTAAACTGTTTTCTTTTTTAGTATTGTTCAAATATAAATTCGTATCTTTTTTATGCATCTATAAATAATGAAGAAGTGGTGATAATAAATAAAAATATTGGATATATCTCCGTATGATTTTATCGATCGGCTAACACGTATATTGTATACGGCCACATGGCCCCCCTTAGAATATGTTTCTGGTTCCAGCCATTGGTGTGGAGCTAGCATGGGAGCACGTGAAGGGGCCGGATCGAGCACTTGAAGTCTCTTCTCCTGACATATTTTCCCCCTCTGATGATATTGATAGGCCCATATGTCCCTAGTCGCAGGAGTGCTCCGATCCAGATCGGCTCTGGTTGTATTGAATACGAATGTCAACGACGTGAACGCCAGCTTGTGTGGAATCTTTTAGTATTAGTAAAAAGGACTATGTCACCATCCCAAATGGTGTAGAGGCGGGGACGTTTGTTCCATTATCTAAAAAAAAATGTCAGCTCTTCTTGCTGTAGTGGATAAGCGAGGGTGAAAACTTTATGTACTGGGTCGCGTTCACATATAAAAGAAATGAACTGATATGGTTTTTAATACATGAAATCTATGCAAAATGTGAGAAACTAAACATGTCCTAAATAAACTTCATCACGTTTGGTATTAGACCACCAACTAGCATCACAAATATGTTTGGCTCATGGCTAGCTGGGGTACCTACGGGACTTAGAGAGCAGGTTTGGGTGGGCTTAACGGCCATTTGCTGGGCTATTTGGTTGAACCGAAATGATTTGGTCTTCAACCGATCAAAGACTAATACTTGTATGCAGGTGATTTTCAGGGCAACCTACTGGACCCACACTTGGTCGCTGCTGCTTAAAGGGAAGGCTGCTCAAACTNAACCTATGCTTCGCTTGCCGTCGCCTAGAGACTGTCGTCATGGAGGTCTTTGCTAAATTCGGTTGGAACTTCTCAAATAGGATCTCAGCTTAGAGTTTTGGTACTGGCTTCCNTTTGGCATTATCATGTTGCTTTATCTTTTTCCTTCTGTAATGGTTGGAGACCCTCAAGCCTGAGCGCTTCTTGTAATGAACCAAACTGCTGTGTACACTATCCTTGATAGTGTAGAGGTGGGGACGATTGTCCCATTATCTAAAGAAAATAAACTTCATTTCCTTTCATGAAGCGTGCAATCATAATTAATCTGCAGTTTCATATGTGTCATGCTCTGCATCATGTGAACGGGCTAGCTGCAGCCGGTCCATCTCCACCACCTAACCAATACCAATCTATTACTCCCAGCAACTCGAGCACCTTA
>JAZFNS010020006.1:13141981-13156464 GCA_037127165.1 Alloteropsis angusta | reverse complement strand
AATTTGATCAAGATGTGCATGTGTGTGGAACATGGAATGTGAACTCCTTTTTGTATGATCTCTCTTCTCTTAAATTAATTTCTAGATCATGGCTATATCTCCTCCTCTTCAAGTGAAAGTGAAAATGAAGGCATTGCCGACCTTGCTATCAAGACTTCTCTTCCTCCACTGCCACCATCACTCTTCTCTACATCAAGCTCACGTACTTGCCTCATGGCAAAGGGAGATCACAAGGTGAGCAAAAGCAACCTTGCTTTAGTGATGATATTATGATAGTGGTACTGATGATGATGAATACATGCAACCATCTTATGATGAGCTTGCCCAATCACTTAGAGATTATAATGAGGCCACCATTAGCTCTAACAAAAAGTTAGAGAAGTTTAAACTAGTCAAGAAAGAATTGATGAGCAAAGTGAATGAGTTTGAGACTAGAAACTTAGAGTTCAAGGGCAATCATGATGATTTGTTGCAATCTTACAATAAACTCAAGTCAAAGTATAGCAAGTTGAAGAATGACTTTCAAGAGCTCAACACTAGCTATAAGAATCTTGAATCCAAATTTTGATGCTATGTCTAATGAGAAGTGTGTTGAAACTACCAAAGTAGAGAAGATTGATTGCTCTACTTCATGTGATGATTTGCTTGTGTTGCCCAAGATTTCTTCTATTTGTGACAAGTGCAAGAACAAGAATATTGATGTTGTTCAGTCTACCAACAATGAGATTTCTATTGATGAAGATCATCTCAAGAAAGAAAATGAAGCAATATTGATTGAGAATGCAAATCTCAAGTAACAAGTTCTTGATCTCAAGAGGGTGCAATCTCTCAAGTGCCCCTAGTGAAGATATTGAAACCACAAGTTGCACAAGTCAATGCCAAGAAAGGATATGACCCTATGCATCAAGGAAGAAAATTGTATGACAACTTGAATTCAATGAGGAAAAATGCATTCAAGTATCCTTCTTCCAAAACCATGGCAAAGCGCCCAAGTGTCTCTACCGGTCCAAGACCCAGATATTGCATTGAATGCAAGTGTGAGGGTGACTTGTCCTTTGAATGCAAGTGATCCAGCCAAAAGGATCATCCGGACAAAGGCACGAGTTTGAAGGAAACCGCCAGGAGCAAGGCCGCCGAGTCCCAGGAAATAAAGATGAATCGCATGGACGCCAACACGGACCAGACAGATCTGGTAGCCATTGAAGAATCGGTCAAGAAGATTGCTCTTCATGGCCAGGTATGCATGCAGTGCCAACTTATGCGTTAAAAGCAGTCAGGTGATTTTGTTCCACTAACTCCACCTTGAATTGACAGAACCTGGTCGAGCGAGCTAAGAAAAGGAATGAGGCCATCCAAAAGTCGGCAAGTATTAGCAAAAGGCCAAAAAACTCGAGGCCGAGTTGAAGATTCTCCGGGAGCACCAACAGAAGAAGGACAAAGACCACTGGTTCGTTATTCACAATCAAGAGACAGAGATCTCTAACTAGAACACGTCTTACTATGGGACTTAAGCCCCATAGTGCACACATACTGGATTGGCATAACGGTTGTGCCTATAGTCTTTGCATCAAATGAGAAAGAGATCTCCAAATTGAAGGACCTTGCCGAGGGCAAGGCCACAAACCAGATACTGGTGGAACTCCGGGATCAGAAAGAGAAAACTGAGTTTGCAGTAACTCGGAAGCTTCAACATGTAAAAGAATTCTATAAGGACACCAAGCGTGGCCTGGTCGCGGCCATGGATAGTTTGCAGCATGACCAAGAAGTCATTGCAGGTTTGAGGAATGAGCTTGAGGAGCCGCAAGACATTTGCAGTGTCGGTTTTGCCCTCCTAAATTCTGGCAAGTTACTTGTGACCCATGTACATAATGGTCAAAAGGATAGAAACGTAAAATTACAAAGCAGACAAATCCTATCAGCTTTTCTCCTCCGGGCATTATGCCGCAAACTCATTTTGTCTTCCGCCTTCTGTAACTCTGACCAATACAAGATAAAAGATGAGGCACTGCAAATGATCTCGGTAGGAGATCTTACTTTTTTATGGTCAAAGCACACTATGTTTCTTGCCCTCCAGATAGCCCAAAGAATGCTAGCTATCCCGACCATTGCCAAATTATCGCTCACAGGCAGGTATCTTTTAATCCAGACCCAGAACTGATCAGTTGATCCAGGTCGACAGTCGGCACCAACAGTGAAGGCTACCAAACTCCACACAAATTTTGCCATAGAGCAGCCAAAAAACAAGTGATCAATGGTTTCATTTTCGCAACAAAACATACATTTGCTACACCCTTTGCAGTTTCTTTTTGTTAAGTTATCTTTAGTTAAAGTCGCATTTCTACTAATGAGCCACATGAACACTTTAATTTTCAGCGGGATCTTAGCCTTCCAAATTTTCCTCTGAGGGTCCTCCAACTCAGTGGCACACAAGTGATTGTAGGTTGATTTTATTGAAAAAATTCCTTTACTTTCTCAGGCCCATTTGGGTTGATCCTCACTATCATTCAGAGGAAACGCATTAAGACAGTCTTTCAACTGCCTTAAGCTATTCTGACCGTTTTCATCCAACCATCTTCTAAAGGAAAACCTCCAGAGTTTGTTGGCCATTGATTGAACTGAGCAGTTTTGCTCATTGCAAATGTTATACAGATTTGGGAATTTGTCCTTCAGGGGAGTTTGCCACACCAAGCATCCCTCCAAAAATCAGTTTTTTCACCATTTCCAATCAACATAATTCTTCATTTTAAATAGATATCCTTGGTTTTCAGCAGATCATTCCACACAGAGGAGTTTGATTGCTTATGTTTGAGATTTTGGATCCTAGTGTTCTTTAAGTATTTTTGTTTCACAATTTCTTGCCATAACCCATCACCAGTTTCTATCTTTCACCATCATTTGCACAACAGACTCAGATTCATTTACTGAGATCATGAATACACAGGCCCCCTTTTTTTTTTTGGTAAACATATGCTCTTCCACTTCACCAGATGGTATTTCATTTTTTAACTGGGTGATTGCGTGGGCGTTTCCAACGACGAGAATAATGTATCTGTGGTGGTGAACGATTTTGTCGTGGGAGAGCGCGTCTCGCTTGTTCTTTGTTCCTTGTTGCTGACCTTGAGATCTGCAAAGTTGTCAGTGATCATGGCAGGCCTAGTGATCTTGTCAATGGGGATTCTCTTCTCCCCTGTGAGCATTTGGATGACATCAGTCATTTTGGGACGGTGCGCCATCGTGTTCTGTGTGCATAGCAGGCCAATCTGCAAGAACCGACATGCCTCCTCGGTGTCCAGGTCGTCGTTGCGGAGGTCATTATCGATGATATGTTCCAAACGTCCTTCCTCGTAGAGTCCCCATGTCTGGAGGAGCAGCAGCGTACTTGTCAAGTTCAGTGATGTTTGTTGCATGGTTCAGACACATTGATTTATATGCCACGAGGCAAAATTACCAAATTTGCTATTTGTAGGTTTATTTATAGGATATGTCATGTGCCAAGAACTGCTTACCCTCTCAAGGAGGAATTGATCTTCTTCAGGCAATCTTGTGTTGGTGTTGGGTCTGCCACTAACAATTTCTAAAAGAAGAACCCCATAACTATAGATGTCAGACTTCTTTGTCACCTGACCTCGGATGGCATATTCAGGAGCCATGTACCCTCTAAACAGAAATGGAATTAGAAGTCAGAATTGAAGCAAATTATGTGAAAAGAAGCTGCATAACCAGGAATTAGGGGTATGCTTACAATGTGTCTGCACCTCGGGTAATCATATGAGTTGCAGACAGGAGCCTCGCTAACCCAAAATCAGAAATTTTTGGGGTTAGGTCCTTGTCAAGAAGAATGTTGCTCGCCTTTATGTTCCTGAGGATAATGGTAGGTCGGATTTCCTCATGGAGAAATGCAAGTCCACGGGCAACACCTACAGCAATTTTAACGCGAGCACTCCAGTTGAACTTAATGTAACTGTTTCTGCTTCCTGCAATGGCATAGCTAAAACATCTTGTAAGTATGAAACTTACAAAGATATTAACAATCAGAGCGGGCGTTAGGCAGAACAATTTGTCACCTAGCAATGTCTGTGCAAGACTGCTGTTCTCGAAGTAATTGAAAACAAGGATTCTGTGAGAGCCTTCGGCACAGCAACCGATGACATTGGCCAGATTTTCATGCTTGATATCAGATAATGCTATAAGTGCATTCAAAAACTCCGGGATATGTTGCCTTGAAGTAGCACGTAGAACTTTCACTGCAACTACTGTCCCATCTTTAAGCACTCCCTGATCAATGAAAATTAAAATGTAAGCCAAGGATTTTCATATTGTCTGCACAAAACACTAATGAAGTGGTGAAATTTTTTCTTGCATATTTACCCTGAAGACAGAAGCAAAACCACCCACGCCAATAATATTTGCGCCACTGAAATCTTGTGTAGCCTTTCTCAACTCATGGTAAGAAAAGACTTTTACGCTATGTACATCTGGAACAACAAAGCGAGCACATGTAAGAATGGAAAATCGCATGAAGATCAAATGTATGTAATAACCATGCTAATATACGAAAAAGTTGCTAACCATCATCGACATCTTGTTTAGCTTTCTTCCCGAACATAAAGCAGCAAGCCATTTCTGAAAAAAAATGTGGACTATTAGCAAAAAATTCGATGAGGTCTTTTGCGGGGCACCATACTACTGTTTAGTAGTATATAGTAGAGTAAATCTCACCATCCATTAGCAAGGCTAATTTAGTAATTAGCTATAGTTATTAATTAATATAAGGATCGTTTCAAACACTGGTATAACCTAGTATGGTGTACCATAAAACACCTCAGTTCGATAGATCAACTGGGATTACTGATCCTGATCTTTATCTTTAAATTAAACACTATAAAGAAAGTAGTGTTTCCATGGTACTTCAAAATCAGAACCCACGCGAACTAAGTATAGCTTACTTAGCTAGATTTCTTGTAGTAAAACCTGTCCACTTGGTTCAAGTCTCCAACTCGGCATGGGCGTCGTATTTTCTGTATTTATTCGAGGGTTTAACCGGTGTTATTCTTTCCGTGGTTAGCAACATGCCTATCAACAGCGAGGTGTCTGAGGTGACTTCATCCATTCCATGATCGAACTAGCCGGCCTAGTTTTTCGGAGGTGCTTATAAAGATAAAGTTTGTGTACGTGTATTTATAGAGGTACGTGTGCGTGTGTAAGTGTTGTTTAAAAATAAATAAAACCCGCATAAAACGGGACGTTGTGTCCTTGTACAACTGAGAAAAACTGCAGCCTTGCATGTCAGTTAGATCCGAAACCAACGAAGAAAACTGAAGTATGGAAGCAAACCGCCGGCCATTGCTAGAGAAAAACCGCACTCTGCCCCACGTGCGCCGTCGCACATGAACCTCGGCCTAGGTTGTTTTGCAGCTGAAAGTTGCCAAAAGTAGTCAGTGAAAAACATGTCACCTGAGGAAGAATTGAGTGGCAGTGCATGACTATCATGAGCGGAACACGGAACACCGAAAACAAGCCCACAAGCCGTGGCATGCTTCTAAAAAGTTAAAAACATTACTCCCTCTGTTCCATAAAAAGTGCAATCCTAGCATTTGAAAAAAGTCCCATAGAAGAGTGCAATCCTAGAAGTTGGGAACACATCTATTCCTAATTAAGGGGTCAATTTTGAATAACATACCAGATTAGTATGACATGATTTTAGGAAGCTTTGCATGTAGCTAATAAGTGGGGGCACAAAGGTCTTTTCAACCCAGCACTAATCTGTCTTAAAAAAACAGAATTACACTTTTCATAGGACGAATGGAGTATGTTACCAAGAATGTGATCTGCACTGTAGCCTTCGGACCGTACAGCGGGCGCTGGCACGAGGCCATCCCGAACCCTCCTAAGGGTATTTCCAGGAGTTTCATTTTCATTATATAGGATGACATGTCACCATTTTTTATGATGTGGCAACAATTAAATGAGGAGAGAGATGATAGGGGTTTCATCTAGATGAAACCATGTGTGCACTGTTTCCAACACAACTTGTGTCTTACATGTATTGCCTACTCCCTCCATTGCATAAAGACCGTTCGTTTAGGATTCAAATTTTGTCCCAAAATAAGTGTTCATCTCGCTTTCCAATACAACTCTTCTCTCTATCTCTCTTCTCCTATATCCCTTCTCGTTCTCTGTGTGCTCTCTACTTTTTCATTCTTCCATAATTCGTGTGCCCAAATCCTCAACGAATCTTTGTAGGACGGAGGGAGTATGAAACAACAAAAATAAAGTAGTGCATTGTATGAGGTGTTTCATTCATGGATTAAATGTTCTTATGTTTACGTGGCAATCTTGGAAACATCAAAATAAAACTCCCCATTGAGAATAGCCTAATATGATGGTTTCCCTAGCATTAATGAGGGTGCCATGTAAGCAATTTGGTGATGTGACAAAAGAGTTAAAGAGGTGAGAGAAGGAAATAGTTTCTCATGCAAGAAAATATGTCTACACAAGAACCAAGAAATGAAAAAAGGGGATAGGGTGAGAAAGGAAAGAGAAGAGAGGAGATTGGATAATTATTTATTTTGAAGAAACTATGCATTGTGAGAATAGTTTCCATGGTAGTGTCTATGTGACATGGCAACTATGGAAACTACATAGTAGTGTCTTGGGTTGGGGATGGCCTGAGGCTACTCCCAATGGTTGGTTTCATGAGGTCTCATTCTCATTAACTAGTATGTCATGTAGAATTTTGTGATGACATGGCACCATATTTAAGAAGAAAGAGAGGGAACCCGTTTCATCTAGATGAAATTAAACTACCTGTGCACAGATATCAACTATGTATGAGTCTTAAAATTAAATGTTATGTGCAGCCTATGAAAACGCATCATGAAATTGTGCATTGGGGAGGTAGTTTCAATCACCATTTCATTTTATTCTTGCCTAAGTGGCCATCTTGGAAACATCAAAATGAAACCACACATTGGGATTAGCCTAATGACACCGTGAGAACTGGCATCTAGAATTCCAGATGAAAAATCCTTTCAAAAAATGTGATATATGTTTTTTGCACGAAGCTTAGACACGCACATGCACGCACCCCTATGAATACACACAAATAAACCCTACCTCTATGAACACCTTCAAGGGACTAAACCGGCTGTTCCGATCTCAAGATTGACGAAGTCACCATAGGCGACTCGTTGTCGATGGCACATAGCCTAGCACCGAAAAATGGCGCTGGTTAAATCCTAAAATAAATCAAGGAAAATACGACACATGTGCCGAGTCAGGGACTCGAATCTAGGTGCACAGGTTCCACGACAAGAAACCTAACCAACTAAGGTATGTTTAGTTCGCTCCATGGCAAAATATATTGTTCCAGTGGTTTTGGATTTTTGTGTAATTATGTGAGAACATGCCAGAGCAATCCCAACCCATAGTGTCCATGGTATTAGCCATCCCAACCCTCTACGTAGAATAGTTTTCATAGCATTAACGAGGGTGTCATGTAATCAATTTGGTGATATGGCAAGAGAATTAAGAGGGGAGAGAAGAACATGATTTCCCATGCAAAAAACCATGTCTGCTCAAGAATTAAGAAAGAAAGAAGAGAGATAGGGTGAGAAAAAAAGAGAGAAAATAGGAAATTGAATGATAATTTATTTTGAAGAAACTATGTATTGGAAGGTAAGTTCTATGATAGTGTATATGTGACATGGCGACGATAGAAACTACATAGTAATGTTTTGGGTTGGGATCGGAATGGCTTATCTAACCCGCCATCTCAATAATATATCTATTTTAGAAACTGCACTCTCCATCCTACGGTGTCTTGGTGTGGGGTCCCATCCTTTGTCTCTCTCTCCCATCCTCCTCTCTTCTCAGTCAGTCGGTCTCTCTCGGCAGAGTATAGGCACCCCGCTCTGGTGCTGGTGCGGGCGCACGATGGCGAGCTGGACTACACGACGCAGGGCAAGACCGTGGTGCCGTGCGTTCTGGCGAGGCCCGGTGCCTCTTCCTCTTCTAATCCAAGTATCGAATCCAGTAATAACACATCTGCTCTTGCCTTGCTCGCTCGTCAAGATCCAATCCACCGAGAGGGGCTATCCACGAGTACAAGCGCACCCAACCATCGATTTGGATTTTCTTCCGTCGACTACGAGCAACATAAATCATAGATAAATGTCATCCTAATCTTATTGTTAAGCAAATAGTATACAAATCATATATAAACAGCAAATAATACATCTTTTTCAAAACGTGGGTGTGAACATTTAATTTAAATAGAGTTTTTTATAATTTTTTATTTAAAATCTAAAATAGTCACCATACCAAACTAATGCCAAATGGGGTCATGATATTTTTAGAATATACTAATGTTTTAAAACAATTATTATAATTTTGTATGTATTTTATTTTGTTTTGATTGGATTGTTTGAAGGCACTTTGATCTACTATTTTTTTAAATTATTATAATTTTGTATATATTTTATTTTGTTTTGATTGGATTGTTTGAAGGCACTGTGATTCAACCGAGGGGGTGAGAAGTGAACGCCGGGGTGGGGGACGGAAGGAAGAAGGAAGTGCGAAGCCAAAAGTTGTAAAAAAATATACTTTTCTATCTTTTAGAAGTATAACAGATGATTTGTTTAGCTTTTCGATTTGCACATTAAAGAAATTTGATTTTGTTTTGTGGTCACAAACCGACTTTGTCTCTTAGTTGGATAGCTGCGTCCATGGATTGCAGCAAGCTATCAGGTCCTGTTCTTGATTCGTGTCTTGTTATTCTTCTCAAATCACTGTGTCGTGCTATCAGGTACCCAACGTTGGACGAAGAGCAATCATACTAGACAAACACGAACATGATCGGTTTTGTACGGGTTTGGGGCCTCAAGATCTAGAAAAAAATCCTGCATCAAGTTGCTTCTTATATTATTTTGACGATTACATAGTACAGTATAGTGAATGGCTAAAGATTTGATACGCTCTATGTTCAGGACCACTATTATTTATACCTGGGTTAACTTGTTTTGCAAATAGAAATAGACCTATCTTTTTTTCGGGATGACGTTCTTTAAATAGGCCACCGCAGGGGCGGAGCGTGAGCTCATTTTTAGAGGGGACCGGTGCTAAGTATTCACTGAATTAGGCTAACGATTTGATTTGAGTGCAAAACACATTAGGCCATCTTCAACCCTCCATCTAGGATGGTGTCCATGACATTAATTACGCTGCCACATAGGATATTTTGCTTATGTGACGCTGTATTAAATGAGAGAGAGAGTGGAGAAAGGAGGAAACTGGGTCTCATGCAAAACCTAGTGTCAACACGAGAACCAATGCACTAGACACCACTAAGTTTTGCATTGGAGGAGAGTAGTGTCCNGACTATGATTGGTAGAGAGGAGAGAGAATAGTTGAGTGAATATTAATTATAGACCCACATGAAGAAACTATGCATTGAGAGATATGGTTTCTAATCATAGTGTCTCGCTTATTTGGCAATATAGACACTATCTATAAACATCATGGGTTGCGGATGGCCTTAGTACCATTAACATGTATTGGGAAATTCAAATGGCCAGGGGGCGCTACCCACCTCGCTCAGCACAAAGCTCCACCCCTGGGCCACTGTGTCTTGCTAGCAATCTTCTGATGTGTGAGTGTTTCGCAAAAAAATATAGACTCAATACGCAGCCAGCATTTCCCAATAAGATACTTGGTGGAAAGCATTACGTTTGTAGAACTCAAATGATATATATTTGCAAAAAAATGGTCTAAGCAGGATACGAATTTTTTACCAACAGGAACATACGTACCTCGTTCGATACCGCTGGCGATCTGACCGCAGCTCCTGGAGGGTTTCTTGGTTGGTGACTTCCCCACCAGCAAGTTATGATCGACGATGGACTCAGATGCTTCTGGAGGTGTTTGGCGAGGAAATGTGCTTGTTGCTCTTGGCTGGCAACGAGGAACGTATACTTTTTTTAGAAACTGGAATTAACGAGGAACATATAGTGTATAAAAAACAATACATATTGCCGAATACATGAAAAATACGTTGGCCACTCAGAAAGTGAGGAGGACCTATCAAAATAGCATGGTGTAGACGTGTAGTTACAAGATTGGTCCTTCTATAGTCAGTGTTCGCCTAAACGTGTGTAAACCGTAAACGGAGGGTATGCGTGTAGTTTAGGGCATAGTCACCGAATTAAACGCTAAACGCGTGTAAATGGTCAACTTGGTCAAAGAATGGTGTAAACAGTAAAATTAAACAGAAGTTAAACATGTTTACATATAAACACACATTTATTAAACGATTGTTTAGGCAAGAAGAATCATGCTTTGGTGGGATAATTAGATGCTGGGGGTTTAATATAGGTACCATAAGCATGTGTCAAGAAAAAAAAGGAGATAGAGTAGCGAATATGTGGGTATTATATACAATGTGAGAATGTTGTGTCATTACATATTATATGCATACCTTAAATTGCAATTACTAAAAATATAGTATGTAATTACGATTTATATATATATATTTACAGCTACAGTGTAAACCGTTTAATCTATCATCTAAATTTTTTAAACATTAAATGGAGGGTGACCGACTGTCTAGTGTTTAGCGTTTAGAATAATTTTCTAGTAGGAGCTATTTGTACAGTGCATTGCGCTGAATGCCAATTAGCATAAAACAATTTAAAAAGGTACGTTAGGCGTTCTGAATAGCGAGCATCCACTATACTTAATAAGTAGAACGTGGACTTTTTTTAGCATATCTAAACCTATTAAAATCATTAAAGGGAACTTTTAAAATATGCTCAGAACCATTAAAATTGTTCCACATTCAATAAATCCTGTTTAAAAACTTCAATTCAGGACTTTCGATATAAGAGACTCCAAGTGTTTCCTAATTCAGACTCAGATGCTTTTAAAAATGAGATCCCAATAATTTGTATTTGAAATCCATGAGCTTTCAACCGTAAGAATCTATGTTCGATTTAAGATTTATGAGTTTTCATATAAAATTTTGAACATTCCATAATCCATGTCACCAATTTAGAATATTTAGCAGCTGTCAAACCCTTGAAACCCAAAAAGGGATTATTCAGAAAATGATGGTGGGTGGCAAACAGGTTAGTGATGAACTACTCTACACGGCGTCCATTGATTACATGATTTAGCGGGTTTCCATGAATACATGGTCCGTGGACTTTGTGATTTCGAAAATCTCGTTCAGTTTAATGTCTTTTTCATTGCCCCTAGAGGGCTCATCGGATTGTTGCTGTTGCTGCTGTCGGGATCAAGCCAGCATATATGTGTTGTATTATTTTTTATTTTTAATGTAACTTCTTTTCTAAAAAATATAACTATCAGATGTTTGCACATGTACCTGTTCTGTGTGTATGTCTGGATCACTGGTCTTATGAAGGGACCCTACCTCAACCTCAACCTCAACCAGCTCTATCTCATTCGATTGACTTGTGACATCAGCCACAGTAGAAGGCCTATACACTAGGTCATCTGAAAAAAAAGAGTAGCATAATAGGAAATTTTATTTGTCCTTCAGATAAAATCATAGATTGTGAAAAACAACAATATTTAGCTGCAGACATAATTGGAGTGGACCTTGTACGCACTACCCACAACAAAATTTGGATATCATTCCTTCTGTTGCGAAAAAGTACACATTTTGCTTAAATTTGTGATTGTTATCGGGTAAAATGTCTATGGATGTAAAATCAAAATATTATGTGCAAAATCCTATTGTACTCTTTTAAGTGTGCACATGACAACATCCTAGGGTTTGGTCAACTTGGCTATAATAAAGTGTTCTAGGGCCACCATCAATATAATAAGAACATACAGATGTGTTGAAATATTGCTGTAAATGTAGGTGCATCTTTGTTTTCAACCATATACATGCAATTGTATTTTAAAAAATATCACTGCAACAAGTAAATAGAGAATGCAACTATATATATTTCAAAATCTAGGGCACAATTTTGTCGCCTGTTGGGCTAGTTTTTGTTTAATGACTGCTTAGTTTCTAATACACTTACCTGGGTCTGTCAAATAAATTTTCCCACAAATAGATAGTTAGATTTTTTGTGGAATGAAATAGAAGTACCTGAACGAGACAAACTTGATACTGGATCAGAAAATTGGGCAATCCTGAGAAAATGTTAACCATTCAGTTAAAACAGAAATACCATATGGCGTCTATATATTGTCTACTTCAGTATATTAGTTGAAACATATATTATAATCTAGATATTGATCTAGATTGTGCGCAAATCTATTATTAGAATGATTTTTGCTTTAATATTGATTTTCCTCACACTTGTACTGCCTTTGAACCAATACAAGGATACAGTCTCCTATATATGTACATGTTTAATTAACAAATGTGTGTCATAATGCAAGTATGCAACTATACTGACCACCAATTTCTGTTTAGAGTTGTTGAGTAACCAAATCTGAATTTTGACTTTGACTAATAATTTTTTTGGATAATAGAAAAGGTATTCCGGCTTCACCGTCTTCATAGAAATGGGATCAGACCAACATCATTACAACAATTTCTCATTTTTCACACAATTATTTGACAATATTGTTTTTTATAAATATAATTTAAGCCTAGATTAAAAATATAAGTTCTCTTGGATAGACCAAAATTCCCACTTGATATGTCAAAAATAGAAAGGAGAAAGATCCTAGAAATTCTGTCATAGAGAGAGAGAGAGCCACGTGGCTAGATGAGTAAGTGGCTAGGTTGCAACACTTAGGGGAGGAGCTTAATTTGGGCGATGATGGGCCATAATCCCCATGAATATCGCAATCCCTTGGTGAATTTAGTGAATGTTGTTCTAGTAACTAGTTAAACTTGAAGTGGTCACCCTGTTTTTAATGCCATTTATTCGATATAGTGTTGGCGCCACCACTTATTTTGAGCTCAAGCTCTGCCATTTGGAAGTGTTATACAGGAAAACACATCTACTTCCACTACATAATATCCAATATCTCCTCATTGTCAAAACTGCAATTGATCAATTGTGTAATACCTTTTGGAGTAATATCTTTTCATATACTGATCTTACCATGTATAGATTTTTTTCCAGTCAGTTGTTTTTACTGCCTGAGAGGGTTCACCCATATATGTACTTGGATTATGTGATCATACTGTGCCATCTGATAGGCTATGTATATTGAGTATGTGACCATACATAGAGTATGTGTACATAATATGCTTAAAATATGGATTCCTTCGTAAATTCTCCATGCATTTGGCTTTTGAGTATTTTGGAATGAATATATGAGCATATTCAGAGCAAAACATGAGTATGTGGATATATGAATGATGGTTTGTTATAGGTGGGAGTAGGTACAGGAACGATGAGACAAAGATGCATATGGACTGGGGCTATGCTGGCTTGCGCGCATGCCCCTAACTCCCTAAGACGCTTTCCCACCTTCTATATGCATCGAAATGAAGAAGACATACAGTTAGGATATGCACCACGTTGCCCACCATATCAACTGCCCAAGAGTCATGCAGGAGCAAATCATTATTTGATTTCGCTATTTAAAATGGAATATCTATTGAACCATAGTCCAATTCCTCTGATCAGTTTGAAGAATACCATTGGAAAAAATGTTATTAGCAAAATGAGATCCATGAAGGCCATATTTTGATGAAGTTTTCAAAAATATTGTTCTTAGAATTTTATAGTTATGATTGAATACAATAAGGCAACTGTGAGTTATGACTTATGATTGATAACGATCAGGTCATTAGGAGTTGTTATCATAGTCACTACAAGTGTTCTGCAGTTACAATTCTAGTAACTACAGAGTTACAATCACTATCACTATGAGTTGCTACCTGTTATGGTCTGTTCACTACAAGATGTGATGATCCTAGTCACTATGACTTACAATCAACTACTACCATCGGGAAACTGGTGACTTAATTACCATGTGATTTGTCTAATTTTTAAGTAATTGTGATTCTGTCGACAAGCAATCGTGATATAAATTTCTATTAAGTTGCGTCCAAAAGTATTTACACAACAACCCATGGGTAATCTGTGACCATAGTCGATTGTTACTCAGTGCATGTGGTTATGAGTGCAGCTACAAAATTGGAGCCCTATTTTTCTTCATAAAAAATCCATGATGGATCTAATTTTGTTAAACATAGTTTTTTAGTAAGATGGTTCAAACAGATCATTCATCAGAGTTCTGTATTAAGAAATGTGTCCTTGTATTTAGACATTGTTAAACTGTTCCTGTATGCAGGACACTACCTAATGTTCTACAGAAAAGACGAGTATCCCACAGATAAGAAACATTATAATAGTACCATACAACTGGATTCATGAAAAATTAATGTCCATTAAACAAATTCCCCAATAAAGTAACGAAGGGAAATACTTCCTCCGTTCCAAATTATAAGTCATTCCAAGAGTCTTGGAGAGTCAAACTATTTTAAG
>JAZFNS010020006.1:12892237-12903249 GCA_037127165.1 Alloteropsis angusta | reverse complement strand
TCAGCTAGAGTTAGAGCTAGTTTCTAACTTTAACTCTAGCCACAAACTAACTCTAGCCAAAAAGACGTTTGGATGAAAGGGTTAGATTGACTAAAAGTACACTTTTTCAATCACGTTTTGGTGGGAGAGAGACAATTAGCCATACTCTAGCCCCAATTAGCACCTCTTTGGTTGGATAGTTTTTTGTGGGTTAGATGCAACTAGCCCCACTCTAACCTNNNTGGATACTTTGGGGCTAGTTGGGCACAAACTAGCCAAAACTAGCTCTAACCCCCTCATCCAAACATAGCCAATATATATTCAATTTCGCATACTATACATCTTCTACCACCAAACTGCCATCTTAATAATTTTGTTGTCATGCGCTGCAAGCTTTGCTCTTCTTACCATTTTCATTGTTGTAAAATGGTGCATGAGCATAACATTAATTGACCTGCAACAAATATTATTGAAATATATGCAAAAATCACAGAAATAGTCTGCTGGGCTGCCTACGGGAAGCCCAGTTTTCTGCCAGCCCAAGTACTCCTGCGATCTGCCTCGTACCAATTGACCTAGGCAGGGCAGCAATTCATTCAGCCGCTACGCCGCCGCCATTAGCGAGCACCATCACCCTAGCTTCCCCAACGAAAATGCTGAGGCGCCTCGGTCTCGGTTGCCTCCACGGCCGCATGCTCGTCAGATGCCGGCCCTCCATTACTGGCCTGCGACCGATCCACCACGCCCCAAGTAGCGGCGGCCATGTGGAGCCCTCTGATTCGCCGCCGGCCGCCGCCATTGATGACCCGGGCTGGGTGATGCTGAACGAGGACGGCATCCGTGCCGACGACTCATTCGTTGCTGACGCCAAGACCGTCGCATACGCCCGCACCTCCACAGGCCATCACCTGCGCGTCTCTGTCAAGCGCGCGCCGCCGCCGGCGAGCTCCTTCCTCTACTACGATTTTCCGGACAGTGCGCCTGGTGGCGAGGACAGTGACACTGAGGAGAGCGAGGCCGAGGCCGAGGACGAGGACGCCGACGAGAGCGATGACGACGATGACTTCGACGTCGACGACTTGAGCATCAGCGTCGTCGCGGCCCATGGGGATTGGGTCCTCTTGAAGATGAGCGACCGACGCTATTACGAGGACGACCACTTCCTGTACAGGACAGGCGCCGCCTTGCCGCCGTCGATGTCTCTGCTCCCCGACCGGGACTTCCTCACCATGGTGCACAGTGGGACCACAGCCCTACTGCGACGAGGTGTCGACGACGTCCTGCTGGTCCAGCTCCAGCTCAAGTATGACCGCAATTTGCGACAGGAATTTGCCGAGTTCTGCCTGCACCGCCATGGCATGCCCCAGTGGGAGCTCAAGGAACTAGTGCCTATCATTCAGTACGAACGTGGCGAGCAGCTCCGGACGCGGTCTGGAACTTCCACTGTCTTCCCTGTCGGTAACCGGTTCTTATGCTGGGTCAAACACGAAACCGGCTTCTTCGTGTGTGACATGGCGGATGAGGCAAGCCCTAGGGCACGGTATGTACCTCTGCCCTCTGGTGTGATCTGGGAAAAGGTTGACTACGAGAAAGACATGTTAATCAAGCATTCCAAGAACATGGGGGCCACCGGTGCGAGCGCGGTGCGGTATGTCAGCGTTGATCCCCACTGCTGCTGCGGTGGCCTTGGCAGGAGCACATGTATGCACTCACGCTACGCCTTCACCATCAACACCTGGACGATGGACGACCTCAGCATGGACGAGCCATTGACGTGGGTGAAAGATGGCGAGATCGACTGCGAGGAGCTCTGGGCACTTCCGGGTTACGAGGGCCTACCGCGAGCGAATCCCCAGTGCCCTGTCATGAGCTTAGACAATCCAAATGTCGTTTGCTTTTTGGTGTCCAATTATCACTTCAGCAGTTATGAGGACCAGGAAGCGTGGATGATCCAACTCAACATCAAGACCAAAACGTTGCTGTCAGTGGTCAAGTACACCAATGATTCATACAAAGTGTACTATCATTTACCAGCAAAACTTCGGTGCTAACTGGCAAACTGATGGTAAACATTACCTATCATTCAATAGAATAAACTCAGCACTTTTGTTAGTTGCTCGCAAAATTTGGAATTTCAGATGTAGCATAATGTTTTTCAGGATTCAAAACATTTGCACTGGACCACATCTCAAGATATAATATAATATATTCGAACTGTGGCAATTATCTGTAAAAGCTAGTGGCATGGATTTATTGTATTAATTATTTCTTTCATTATCGAAGTTCATTTTTGTAATAGATTCAATAAGTGATGAATGTTAAAGACTGATGCGGGTAAAGAAAATTGTGTTTGTGTATAAGCATCGGTGCGCAGACACGGCCTTTTCAATACAGAGGAATTTAGCTTATTATCGTGTACAATATTGATTTTGTTGGTGTCCATGTCCATTAAGACCAACTAACGGTTTCCATGACATACAGTTTTCATACATTACTTTGCACAGATATTTATTGGAACAAAATGAAGAATTGTTCTTCCACAATGTTTGAAACATGTTTTTCAACGCGTCGGCTAGGCGTCCAGGCGCTAAAAATCTTGGGGCGTCGCCGTCGCTCGGCCAGCGGCATGGGAGCAGAGAAACAGCGGGAGGGAAACATAGGAGAGGAGAGGGAGGGAAGATAAAAGAGAAGAAGGCAGGGACCCTGAGCGGCGGCGGGCTCAATTTCTAGCGCTGCCCATCGATTCCCCGCATGGAGGAGGTAGGTGCTGCCGGAGGAGGAGGCAGGGCGGGCGGGCGGCAGCCGAGGAAGCAGGGACATGCGGCGGCAGCAGGGACGGGCGGCGGGAGAGGAGGCAAGGGTGAGCTGGTGTCGGAGTGGAGGAGGAGGAGGATGCCGATTGGAGGAGGTGAGTATGCGGCGCGGGTGACGGTGACGGGGCCACGGCTTCAAGGGGGGAGGGGATAAGGTGGGAAGGAGGCTGGGAGATAGGGACAAAGTGTAGGTGTTGGGCTGGTTTGGGTTGGGCTGATTTGTTGAGCCTTATTCCTATCTTTGGGCCTATTGTTCCTCTGTTTTTCCTTTTCTTTTACATGTATATTTATATGTATATGACAATATATATGTATGTAAGGCGTCGCCTTGCCTCACGCCTTACTCGCCTAGGCATTTGAGCGGTGGCCCATCACCTCGCCTCGCCTTACCGCTTTAAAAACCATGGTCTGAAATAACATATTAGTATATCTACAAAAGGATATTTAAACATTTCTATCTTGGGAAGCTTATATAGACATATATTGGGTACCTCAGAATTTTCATTGATGAATTTTCATCTTGGAACAAGTTGCTCGTATTGAGGTCCCTTTCACTCAAGAATAAATTGATGCCATTATCAAAGATCTGCCTTCACTCAAGTCTCCTACCCTTTATAGTTTTTATAGAGACTTCATTAAAATGTTTATCCAGCATTTAGAAATTTTTATGATTTGTGTAATTGTTGTGTGCAGTATTTCATAATAAGATTTGTGCATGTGTAGATTTACAAGTTTATGAATTGTTCTTACACTACGCCAGTGGCACCAACAAAAAATAGATTTTCTTTGGAAATCTCTGATATTAGGCTACTCCATGGGATATTGGGTCCTTGATAAAATGCACTTCACAGTTGATTTTCATTGTCAGGAACAGAAATATCTCAGTTAAGTTCTTCACTCAACTGTCTCCCATAGCGGCACGACAACTTGAATGAACTAAGTATATGTTGGTGCATTACATCTGGTTGCCTATGCATTTTAAAATCAAGAATGCGTACATGTCCATACAAGCCAAAATCATGAAGTCAAGTCGCTTCTCCATAATCAAGATGAATGTAGCTGTGTGATGACTATTTCCATTTTATGCTGAGACGAGCCAAAAGAAGAACTTGGATCAAAAATATTTGGAGAGATTCTTCTATTGTTACAGGCTGGAATTTTGGGGCATACGAATTCTGTTACCTTTGAAGGTGTTATTTCATCATCAAGGATATCTAACTCTGGTTACTTTTGATTGAACAGTGCTTCTTTAATTTCACTACCGGAAATAGGTAAAAAAACACTTGGCAAAGTGTTTGCCATGGGTCGCCCATGGCATACTTCACTCGGCAACAAAAGGCTCGGCAAACAGGGGGTTTGCTGAGTGCAGTGGCAAATCTAGCATGATGATCTAGGGAGGGCTCTCCTCTATTTCCCTTCATTTTCTCCTCTCTTTCTTCTTCTTCCTCCTTCATTTTCCCCTTTTCTTCTTCCCTTGCTCCAATGGAGCTCCTAGGCTTAGGGGGGCTGGAGACCCCCCAGCCCACCCCCCCTTAGATCCGCCCCTGGCTGAGTGCCATATGTCGGGCACTCGGCAAACATTTTGCCGATAGTGTTTCATTAGTTGGTGAACATGTTTTGACACTTGGCAACAAAAAGTGACCAACCGGCGAATGTCGACAGTGATGGAGCCATTTGCCGAGTGCCAGACGGCAGACGCTCGGTAAAGCTCGTGGCTTTGCCGAGAGCCACGTAGAAGACTCTCGATAAAGCCTGGGCCTTTTGTCGAGTGCCATGTTGATTGCACTCAGGAAAAACCCAGCCTTCGCCGAGTGTTTTGGCCATGGCACTCGGCAAAGAATATACACTCGGTAAAGGGCTGTCCAGAATTGATAGAAAACAACCTTTGCCGAGTGTTATGATAAAAGCATTATGCAAAGACCCTCTTTGCCGAGTGTTGCACTTGGCAAATTGACCAAACATGCCTTTTTTATTGTTCGGTCACGTATAACGTACCACACTCAAACAGATATCACAGACCTCACACGTATATCACAAAAAACATCACAAATAATTCATACAGATCACAATCACAAATACTATATGACAATAAACATCACATGCAATTCATAAAGTTCACAACCATAAAAGTATCACAAAGATGTCCAGTCACAACCAATAAAGTATCACAACGACAAATGCAAGTAAAATGATAAGTCAACAATTCTGAAACATAAAAATAGTAATGCAGATTTTTATTTTAAAAAACTATTCCATGTCTTTAGTAGCTAGTCTGCATGTAATTCTCGTGGGCTGGTTTTAGAAGCCCAGTTTTTTTTTGCCAGCCCACCTAGGTAGTCCTGCGGTCGACCAGTCGTTACCCTAGGTAGATAGCTACCCAACGCAAGCAGCCGCCATTAGCGACCACAAATCCACAATCACCTAGCTTCCCCCCATACGAAAATGCTGAGGCGCCTTGCTCTGGGTTGGTTCGACGGGCGCATCCTCTTCAGATGCCGGCCCTCCATTACTGCCCTACGGTCCATTCACCATGTCGTCTCAAATGGGGCCAGCGGCCACCGTTCGGAGTCGGAGCACGCTGATTCGCCGCCGGCCGCCACCAAAGACCCAGCAGGGACAGGGTGGGTGATGCTGAACAGCTACGGCGCCATCCGCACAGACGACTCATCTATTGCCGGCAACCCCAAGACCGTTGCAGACACACGCACCTCCACAGGCCGACACCTGCGCGTCTCCTTGGATCGCGCGTCGCCGCCGCCGGCGAGCACCTTCGTGTCAGGATAGCTATACGGCCTGCGTGCTGTAATGGGCCGATCCCATGTAACGTTCAGGCCTTTGGCAAAGTTGCTTAAGAACTGTGTAACCGAATGATGCGGCATCAAGTAATCAGAACCTAAACTGTGTTCCCTGTCTCCTTCCTCCTCTCCGAGACGGCACCGCCGGGCTCGATCGCCGCACGATTCGCCGACAGTTCTCTTGTCACCGCAGCTTGTGCGTGACAACTGGTATCAGAGCTTCATCCACGGACAAGTTCGACCCTGGCGTCTCAGCCAGGAACCTACGCCTCTGTCGCGCAGCAGTAGCAGCCGCCGCCACCAGCCGCGCCATCCAGAACCCCCAGCCCCTCACCGCCCAAACCACCGCCGCCACCACCGCTATCCAGAACCCGCCCAAAATCGCGCCGAATTCCTGTGCCTACACTCACTTCACGGATGGGCACCATCGAGGAGAAGTTGGATCTCGTCGTCATCGAAGTCAAGGCGTTGCAGACGAGACAACTCAAGATCGCCACGGCTGTAGAAGGTCTCAACACATGGAGCATCAACGCCGACAGGTTCTCTGTCGAAATTGGCAAGGAGATCAAGAGTCTGACATCGCGCATCACAGCGTTGGAAGCGCTCACACCGTGCGCTCCAACAAAGGCCCCGACGCGCGAGGAAGGTGGCGGGCCAACGGCCACCGCGTCGAACACACCACCAGGGTCAGGATGAGGGCACCGTTGCCACTCATCCAGCCCTGGTCAACGGTACGAATCAAGATCCAAAACTCTCCAATTTTGTTTTTGATGTACCTGAGACCAGCACGAGAAGGATAGTTCACACTAATCACTACACTGATAATAGAGATCCCAAGTTACCTAAGGTAAAATTTCCCCAATTCGATGGAGAGCATCCAAGAGTTTGGAAGGATAGGTGTGAGAAATACTTTACCATGTTTAGGATCCCTGTTCACTTATGGGCTTCTTATGCATCCCTTAGTTTCATTGGTAATGCTGCACTCTGACTTCAGACTTATGAAGCCCAACACTCAATTGAGAGTTGGCCTGATCTCTGTGTAGCTGTGCATCAGAAATTTGGAAAGGATTTGTACCACAATTACATGAGAGACTTACTTTCAATCAGACAAACCAGTGATGTGTTAGAGTACTCTGGTAGATTTGAACAGGCTAAGCATAGGGTGTTAGTTCATAACAATGAGTTAGATGAGGTCTTTCTGGTTCAAAAATTCCTAGATGGCTTGAATAATAATATCAAATCTGCACTCGTTTTGCACAAACCTCGAACAGTTGATGCCGCCCTATCACTGGCTTTGATGCAGGAGGATCTATTGGAAGCCTCTTCAAAGAGGTATCAACAAAGGTACAACAGGGATTATAACAAATCCCCTTCCAAGACTACTACCATCAGTGCTGGAGTTCTTGGGATGTCACCTACTGAATCCAAGACCAATACTGTCACTGAAGGGAGGCCTAAATGGGATGAAAAGCTGGCAGCACTGAGATCACAAAGAAGGGCCAATGGGCTCTGTATGAAGTGTGGAGAAAAGTGGAGCAAAGCACATAGATGCCCTAAACAAGTACCTATACACATACTAGAAGAATACATGGAGATCTTGAATGTGGAAGATCAGCATGACCCTGACAAGGACAGTACCACCAGTGATGAGGAATTACTATCTCTATCACTATCAGCAACTGAAGGAGTGCAAGGCAAAAGAACAATCAGATTGCAAGGCTTTATCAAAAATCAAGAGATCTTGATACTTGTTGATTCTGGCAGCTCAAGCACATTCATCAACAACAAGACTGTCCAGGCTATGCAGTTGATGGCTAAACCAGTGGCAGCAGCACAGGTTACAGTTGCCAATGGAGATCAGTTAACTAGTGACAAGATGGTTGAAGATATCACATGGTTAACCCAAGGGCACACTTTCTCTACAAATGCAAGAATTTTGCCACTCTCATTCTATGACCTGGTGCTAGGCATGGATTGGTTAGAGCAGTTCAGCCCAATGTGGATTGATTGGAGGAGAAAGAAACTGAGGTTCAATCACAAGGGCAGCAGGATCACCTTAACAGGGGTTAAAGACTGCACATCTGTCTGTACTCAACTGCAACCCAACAAACTTAAAGGCTTGCTCAGAAAAGGAGGTGTAGCTCAGCTGGTTCACTTAGCTGCTGTCACTACTCCAGCTGAAGCATCACAATCTCCACCACCAATCCAACAATTACTGGACCAACATGCAGCACTGTTCCACCAGCAACAACAGTTGCCACCTCCTAGAGACTGGGACCACAGGATACCACTACTCTAAGGTGTAAAACCAGTCAATGTCAAACCATACAGGTACTCTCCAACACAAAAAGATGAGACAGAACGCCAGGTCAAAGAGATGCTAAGCAATGGAGTGATCCAACCAAGTACCAGCCCCTTCTCATCTCCAGTGCTCCTAGTTAAGAAAAAAGATGGGTCATGGAGGTTTTGCATTGATTACAGACAGCTGAACTCCATAACAATCAAAAACAAATATCCATTACCAATTGTTGATGAGCTATTGGATGAATTGAAAGGTGCTCAGTGGTTCACTAAATTGGATATGAGGTCAGGGTACCATCAGATAAGAATGGCTGCAGGGGAAGAGCCTAAAACAGCTTTTAAAACACATAATGGACAGTGGGAGTTTAGAGTTATGCCTTTTGGCTTAACTAATGCTCCTGCCACATTCCAGGAGGTGATGAACACAATTCTTGCCCCACTGCTCAGAAAATATGTCTTGGTGTTTGTGGACGACATCCTCATATACTCTAAAACATTAGAGGAGCATGTTCAGCACCTTAGCCAAGTATTCTCCATTCTGAAAGACAACAATCTCCTACTCAAACAATCCAAATGCTCATTTGCTCAACAGTCCTTGGAATACCTTGGTCACATAATTAGTGGACAAGGAGTTGCCACTGATCCAACAAAGGTTCAAGCAGTTGCTGATTGGCCTGTACCCACTGATGCCAGACAACTGAGAGGGTTTCTAGGTTTGTCAGGATACTATAGAAAGTTCATCAAGAATTATGGTGTTATGAGCAGACCCTGATAGACTTGCTCAAGAAGCACACAGTATTCAGTTGGACTCAGCAGCACCAGCAATGCTTTGATAATTTAAAAGCAGCATTAGTATCAGCACCAGTTCTGGCTCTACCANAAGAGCTTCACCATTGAAACAGATGCATCAGCCTTGGGCATTGGAGCTGTTTTAATGCAGGACCATCATCCTATTGCATACTTGAGCAAAGCCTTGGGACTCAGAGCTCAAGCACTCTCAACATATGAGAAGGAATGCCTATCCTTGATAATGGCAGTAACTAAGTGGAAACCATATCTGCAGCACAAGGAATTCTCTATTCTTACTGACCAGTAGAGTCCGATACACCTAGATGCACAAAAGATACAACCTGGTATGCAACAAAAAGCCTTTCTCAAATTACTTGGACTCCAGTACAAACTCATCTACAAGAAAGGATTGGAGAATAAAGCTGTTGATGCTTTGTCAAGACAAACACACCACAAAGAAGTACTGCAAGCTTTATCAACAGCAACACCCAAGTGGCTTGAAATTGTAATACAAGGTTACCAGGAGGATCCAGAAACAAAGCAATTACTCACAGAATTGGCCATATCTGGAACTAATGACAAAGGTTTTGCAGTGGTGGATGGAGTCATCAAACACAAAGGGAGGATATGGTTAGGCTCTCACAAAGAAGCTCATCAAGCTGTTTTACTAGCTTTGCACTCCAGTGGTCTAGGGGGTCACAGTGGTATCACTGCAACATATCAAAAGGTGAAATCCCTGTTTTCCTGGCCAAATATGAAGCAAGACATTAACACTTATGTGGCAGCTTGTCAAGTTTGTAGTCAAGCAAAGTCTGAACATTGCAGATTACCTGGACTGCTGCAACCCCTACCTGTTCCACCTCAATCTTGGCACACAGTCAACATGGACTTCATAGAAGGACTCCCCAAATCAAAATCACATGACACAATCCTAGTAGTCATTGACAAATTTTCTAAGTATGCTCACTTCATTGCACTGTCTCATCCCTACACTGCACTATCTGTGGCTCAACTCTTTCTGAACAATGTATACAAACTCCATGGATTACCAAGTGTCATCATTTCTGATAGAGACAGAATCTTCACAAGTTCATTGTGGCAGGAACTCTTCAGACTTACTGACACCACATTGAATATGAGCTCTTCCTATCACCCCCAAACAGATGGTCAAGCTGAAAGATTGAATTAGTGCCTCGAAACATATCTCAGATGCCTAGTGCAATCCTGTTCTAACAAGTGGTCTCAGTGGTTGTCCTTAGCTGAATATTGGTACAACACCACCTACCACTCTGCATTGGGAAAAACACCATTTGAAGTACTATATGGCAACAAACCACGCCATTTTGGAATCTCACCAACTGATGCAGCAACAGTACCTGACCTCCATCAATGGCTAGAAGAGAGAGCAGCCATGACACAAGCTATACAGCAACATCTACTCAGGGCGCAACAAAGAATGAAATCACAATCGGACAAGCACAAATCCGAGAGAGAGTTCACAGTGGGTGACTGGGTATTCCTGAAACTTCAACCACACATACAGCAATCCGTGCATCGCAGATCCAATCATAAACTCAGTTTCAAATACTTTGGCCCTTATCTGATTTTGCAACGTGTTGGCAAGGTGGCTTACAAACTGCAATTACCTACTTCCGCTCAAATCCACCCTGTGGTGCATGTCTCTCAACTGAAGAAAGCACTGCCACCTGAAATAGCAGTGCAAGCTGATGATCAACTTCACTATTTAAGCATGGAGCTACTGACCAAACCTCCATAGATCCTTGACACAAGACTCCAAAAGAAAGGTAATTCTGTTCTTCCTCAAGCTTTGGTTCAGTGGGACACTTGGCCAGATAGCTGGGCCACCTGGGAAAATCTGTTTGTGTTGCAGAACTGGAACATCTCCAACATGCGTGGCTGATCACCAAACGTTGCAGAACACCTTACTTCTGTTTCAGTTATTTTCTGTTGTCATGCACTTGAGGACAAGTTGCAAGTTAAGGAGGGGAGCATGTCAGGATAGCTATACGGCCTGCGTGCTGTAATGGGCCGAGCCCATGTAACGTTCGGGCCTTTGGCCAAGTCGCTTAAGAACTGTGTAATCGAATGATGCGGCATCAAGTAATCAGATACTAAACTGTATTCCCTGTCTCCTTCCTCCTCTCCGAGACGACGCCGCCGGGCTCGATCGCCGCGTGATTCGCCGGCAGTTCTCTTGTCACCGCAGCTTGTACGTGACACTTCGTCTACTACGATTTTCCGGGTACCCCAGTGTCGGATGTTTGAGACCAGGCAGTCCACACAGGGTTGCCCACGTGGTTGATTTGTTGAGGGG
>JAZFNS010020006.1:9660200-9670552 GCA_037127165.1 Alloteropsis angusta | reverse complement strand
CGGCGCTGCGGGCGGCGTCAGCGCCGTGCTCAGCTTGTCGTCCCGCGAGGTGCCGCCGGTCACGGTGGCCGCCGTGGGAGGCGCCGACGAGGCCGGCAAGTACCAGCTGGTTGGCGCGCCGGCCACGTCGCAGGGGCAGATGGTGATGAGCTCCAAGTACCTCAAGGCCGCGCAGGAGCTGCTCGACGAGGTGGTGAGCGTCAGCAAGGGCGTGGACGACGCCAAGGCCGCGACCAAGAGCCTGGCGGCGGTGAAGAAAAAGGAGGACTCGGAGGGCGTCTCCGGCGGCGGCACCGAGGACGGCGGCGGGGCGAAGAGCGGCGGCGCAGCGCCGGAGTTGTCCACGGCCGAGCGCCAGGAGCTGCAGATGAAGAAGAGCAAGCTAATCAACATGCTTGACGAGGTCAGTAGCATAATTCAGCACAAGATTAATTTTTTTTGAAATTCAGCACAAGATTAATTTCAGAATCGATTTTTCATCTTCCCATTTGATAATTTTCTCACCCCTTTTTATAATTAAGATATTTTAGAAAGAAATAAGATTGCTTCCAATTGCAGCTGAATCGTCCTTGTGATGAGTTCTTAATCTTGATGATTATTTTTGTTATTATCTGCGGGAATTTAATATTGCCTCTAAATTTGGTTGGGAGAGATATTTGGTGAGGTGTTTGCTGTTTGGCTGTCTCTACAGTTTTAGACAGCGTTATATTAAAAGGCTACGAGCCATTTGCTTTTCGGTTATCTTTGTTTTGTTGCTTCTTTTTCTGAAAGATGAGTGACACAAGTTGTTGGAACAGTGTCCAACTTTAAATCCAATTTTCTTGATATATTTAATTTAAATCCTTCTCTGAATCAACCATACATTTTTATCAACTTGCTAGCTAGAATCAATTATTGCTCCCCATCTACTTATTAATTATGTGATTTGCACCTCTCAGAAAATAGTTATTATGTGATTTATTCCCAGTGCCCATACTTAGATTCTTTAAAACCTCTGTGACCACTTCTTTCCTCTATTTTTTTAAAGTAAAGCCTCTACAGTTGGGTTTACACCAAAAAAAAGTCAGTTTGAACAGCAAGATAGAAGCAACAATCTTCTTCTTTTTCTTTTTTGTCAAAAGAAAATGGAAATAATGTAGGGCAAATAAAGTGCAATGGAGGTTGAATTATAAATGAATAACTGAAACTAAAGTGCAATAGAAATCAAGTTATGAATGAATATATATGAAACTAGCAAGTGGCAATGAAGAAAACCATATCCTCTCTACTATTTCATCTACAAACAAATATACCAAGTTGGGGTATATTAACAATATTTTCCAGATAAGATCAGAGCCAGTTTATTTTACATTCATGCATGATTGTACAGATAAATTAAATTGATCTGCTAGTGCCATTCTTTTGGCTGTCCTTTGCCCATGCCAGTACCAACAACCCTCAATTCTTTGCTTGATCAAATCCGTCTCTCTTTTTGTCTGCAATAGCCTGCCTCATGAGTCATGAGTGCACCCCTGTACTCTACCTAGCTAGCTGCCAGTACAAAAAAAAAATGAAAAAAACGTAAAAAAAAAAGAGAAGAAGATAAAAACTTAATTTGGAGTGGTTGCGATCGATCAGTTGCGATTGCACCGATCAGCATTGATAGGACCTGTTAATGAGCATCGATCATGTTAATGAGCAGCAGTTCGTTAGTTGGATCATCACTAATCAACCACTTAATCAGCTAGCGCACGCCCTGATTAANTGGTCAATGACGATGAACAGTCGCTGATGTTGATTTGTTTGGTGCATGGCGAATTGGCAGGTGGAGCAGCGTTACCGGCAGTACCACGGGCAGATGCAGGCGGTGTCGGCGTCGTTCGANGGCGGCGGCGGGGGCCGGGTCGGCGCGGACGTACACGGCGCTGGCGCTGCGGACCATCTCGCGGCAGTTCCGGTGCCTGCGGGACGCGATCGCGGCGCAGGTGCGCGCGGCGAGCCGGGCCCTGGGCGAGGACGCCGACGCCGCCGTCGCCGCCGGCGGCCGCACCGTCGGCTCCCGCCTCCGCTACATCGACCACCAGCTCCGGCAGCAGCGCGCACTGCAGCAGCTCGGCATGATGCAGGGCGGCGCCTGGCGGCCCCAGCGCGGCCTCCCCGAGCGCTCCGTCTCCATCCTCCGCGCCTGGCTCTTCGAGCACTTCCTCCACCCGTAAGCTCTCGATGATTCTCCGATCCTCACTGCTACAACTCCATTGCTGCGTACTTGTTCATCATGAGCCTGCTTGTACTCTCTTGCCGTTCGAGAGCTGGCCGGACACACGTGGGGCCCGCAAGCCCTTCGAGCTATACTCCTCCATTGCTTAGCTTTGGCTCTTTGCTTACCTTTCGTGTCCATGGCGCATTGGTTTGGTTCGGTTCATGCATGCAAACTGGTCTCTTTCCTCATCTTTTATTCGTGTCCGCCTCTGATTCGTCCGCATGGATCCCTGTGTCGTCACGCAGATACCCCAAGGATTCGGACAAGATCATGCTCGCCAAGCAAACAGGACTCACCAGGAGCCAGGTGAGCCAGTGTGAATCTTTTGCTTTCTACGTGTTCTTGCTCGATCGATTATTTGATTGTTAAGATGTGTGTGTGTAAATGAAACTGTGAAAAAAATTCGATCTTTATTAGGTGTCCAACTGGTTCATCAACGCGAGGGTGCGGCTGTGGAAGCCGATGGTGGAGGAGATGTACCTGGAGGAGACCAAGGACCAGGACGGCGGCGCCGGCAACGACGAGGGGAAGTCCGGCGGCGCCGGGACCAAGAGCGGCGACACGAACAATGGGGTCGACGGCGTCACGCCGAGGGCGGACGGCGGCAGCGGGGCCTTCTCGAACTCGAAGGCGGCGGAGGGCGCGTCGAACGCCAAGGGCGGCGTCGGCGGCGTGCACGGCGGCCCCACGCTGCTCGAGCTCGCCGGGGACCAGCAGACGGCGCATCCCGGGTTCTATGAGGATGAGGGTGACGACGACGACGACGATGTCGGGCGCAGGCTCAAGAAGGCGAGGGGAGACGAGGCGGCGGGGCCGTTCCACGGCGGCCACCACGTGCACGACATGGCGGCGCTGCACGCGCAGGCTGCGGCGGCCGCGAGGCAGCAGCACGAGGAGGTGAGCCACCGGGAGCTGCTCATGAAGTTTATGGAGAGCGGCGGCGGCGGCGCTGGCGCCGGCGCCAGGGACCACCATCAACATCAACACCACCACCAGCACCAGGACGGCGGCGGGTACTCTCTCTTCGCCGCCCCAGCGCCGTACGGGCAGTTCGCCTCGGAGCCGTTCGCGTTCGCCGGGAACGGCGGGGTGTCGCTAACCCTCGGCCTCCCGCACGGCGCCGGCGGCAGCGCCGAGCAGACGGCGTCTTTCCTCATGGGCAGCAGCACCGCCGGCGACAGCGGCGGCAGCCACGGCGGCGCCGCCGGCGGCTACGACATGAACATGCAGAGCACCAAGTCATTTGCGGCGCAGCTCATGAGGGACTTCGTCGCCTAGCTGGTAGCATAGCACATCCATGCAACTTAATCACTCCATGCATCGATTAATCCATTTAGGGCTTGTATAGAAATAAGAAATGTTCAAGCCTAAACATGCTTATACATGTATAAGAAGCAGTTAAGCTTGGACTATAGGTTTTGGGCATGTAAAGATGGGATAATCATGGGGCAATATATGTATATAGGTATAGGATGATAGCCAACTAGTTGATACCCAAATTAAACATTGTACAAGATTTTATATGTAGATCATAGGGATTGGGGGGTATACAGTACAATATGTGAAAGGGGTATATTGGAATTGGGACTTGGAAGTGTATGTGGTAGAAGTTGGCCAATTGGTATGTAGTAATTCTGTATTGGTTTTGGTTACTGTAATGATGTATGTAGATCTAGCGAACTGCAAACTCATTGGCAGCACCATGTGCTGGATGACACTTGTGGATAATCCTGCTACTGTAGGATATATTAGCTTCAGCTAGAATCAAAAGATCTCTGAATATTGGCAGGCAAGGCAACAATGAGTAAGAACACATTAATCTGATAGAGTAATGCCTCAGAGGATCTAAATCTAGCAATCTACTCAGACAATAGCATGTGTAGTTTCTCACTAGTGATGCTATCTGGTTCTGGGGTGAGGAATGGATTTTAAAGGTAGTATCCCATCTATTCTGTGAAATAAATCAACCCAAGAATTTCCATTCTCAATAACAGTGCCAAAAAAATCCACTAATGTACGACTAAACAGTGCTAACTAACTAACAAACTAAGATCATACAAACAGAACACTGCCTAATGATCGCTAATGTTGTCGTCTTCCTCCGTCCATGCATCTTGTGTTGAGATTTTCTGCGTTCAGGTGCCAAGAAGGATGCCACATTTGCCCAGATTATGATGTCACAGCAAAGCAGGTGGTGCGCACTGGCATACTGGTGATGCTAGTCATGGCAGAAGTCAGCTGAACTCATCCTGCTCTTAGCACTTGGAAGTTGCTTGAGGGTTTGCTACACTTCACTCACTGGATGCGACCTGTTGCAGGGATAACAGGCTGGTGCACCAAACCAAGAGGCTTGTTCATGTTGTTAGCATTCTCTGCTGCTCCGCTGCCATCACAATTTGGTTCCAGTAAGCGCACAAGCGATAGAAAGATTTCCATTCTGGTTACATCCCGGTTTGCCTGCATGAATAGCCTTGATCAGTATCAACAAGGAGGGTGGTAAATCAGCATCATTTCAGCTCTAACTATGGAATGAACCTTTTGAATGTTTACTTTGGGTTTTGAACTGACAGGATACCAAATACATTTAGCTATATTACCTCAACAGTAAATCGTGCCCAGATTTTACTTTTACGCATTTCCATGACACCCCTCAAGATAGTCAATCCAAGTCCTTTGATAAAGTCAGCTATCTCCAAGAAGATTCCTCTATCCTCACAAAGCATCTGCAGCATCAACGAAGTTATCACAATTACACATGTCCCTGGCGAAACATCATATCATTAAGAACAAGTAGTAGAATAGCCATTACCTCCACAAGCATCTGACGAGGTCGGTCAAGATCCTCAACGATGATTGGGCATGTCATTGACTGAGAGCCAACATCAAAAGCCCAGGTTGCTCCACCTTCGAAGTAGTCTTTCCAAAGGGGTCCGTTTTCACCACCAAGTATCTGCTTGAATAACACTCTTTTGTATTAAGGACATTCTCCAATTGTAGCGGATTAAGTGAAATATTTGCAGGTTCCACGTTATCATGTAAGCAATAACACCACTTTCTCTGTCATAACCCAAGACCAAAATTAAGATTGCAACGAATATGCATACCTTAGATTCAGTAGAATCCTTGAGCTTGTCAGCATTCTTGGTCACGCTTTGTAAGAAAAGCATGTGCTTAACAGTTTTCTCCAACAAACCATCAATGCTACACTATTGACATGAATCGGATGCCAAGTGTTAGCACACTATTGCAAATACTTTAAAGACGAAATATGCAATGCAAATGTTTAAATATCATAAACAAATTCGTGTCTGCAAGCCTGCAAGAGGATACCTTTGCTCCATTCGGTACAAGCTCACGAAGCTCCTTTATACGGTCCTGTATCAGCTGTCGGTCTTTTGGTCGCGGCTTAGGACTCTCTCCTGGTCGAGATCTCTTTCGATTTGCCTTACTCGGTGTATCAGCACCCTTGCTGTTAGAAGCTGATGCACTTTCACATTTCATGTTCTGACCACTCTCAATCCAAAGACGTATCTGAGATTTGTGCATTCCATTATTTTGGGAAAGACAGCCATCCTCAGACTTCTCAAAGAAATATGGCTGTTTAACAGACTGTGCTGACTCAGGCTTAATTAGCGTTGAAGGGACGCCAGAGGACTCACATCGCTTCAAGTCATTTGGACCAAGATGAGATGTGCTAGGAACATCAGTCAATGCAGCCTTGCAAGAAGCACTATCATCAGGACACTGTTTGCCACTTGGATTGATGTTGGAGATGACAGCATCCAATAGTTGATCAGTTTCAGTTAGTGAAAACATCCCAGAACATTGAAGCTCACTGTCTAGTGAACTAAAGAAGGGTGAGCTATTAAGGTATATCGATGATTCAGGCACATTTCTATCTGAATTCTGAGACTCTGCACCACTACACGTGACCAAATCAGCATCTTCATTGTAGGAGAACTGATTAAATTCAGTACCAAACATATCAAACAAGTCATTATCTGCAGCAGGCTCCACAAGCAATGAGGAGGCTCTCTCACTAGGCGTTTCTAAGAGCTCGCAAGCTTCCAGGTTCTTCATTCTTTGAGTGCTGACATTAGTACTAGGATCATTAACTCTATTAATCTTCTGGTCAGGTCGTAAATTGTTTAACCTACTCAATTGATTTTCTTGGCCCACGTTCAAGCTGTTAGAAACTTGGCTATTGGATTCAGAAGCTGGAGCTGAAGGAACTCGAAATGACCCTCTTTCAGGATTCTCCGTTTTCTTAAAGATTTCAGAAGATTGGGTAACCTTGGATGGCACTTGAGATTGCTTCTGCTGCAATTTGCCTGGAGTGTGGTCCAATACCTGACTCGGTACACTGGTACCTAAGTTAGCCCTGCTTGATATGGCACCTACAGGAAGAAAATCAAAATTCCCAGGACCACTTATATCGTTGGATACCACATATCTTCCAAGTTGTATATTGATGTCTGCGTTTTCACAGACAGAAGGGCCCTGGCGCACAAGGGATCTCAAAATGATATTTCTTGCCAAATCTGCTGATGAATGCAGATTATTACTGAATTCTAACTGCTCAATGCCATTCATCAAGAGTGACTGCTTTTTCACTGAGGTCAAGCTAGGGGAGATCAAACCTGAGCTCATGGCAAGACTCTGTGTATTACTTCCTAGTCGGCCATCGCAGTAGGATGCTTGTTGTATAAACCTAACATTAGGCTTCGCAGAGACAAAGTTCTCACTAACAGGATGACCATTCTGTTGCGCAGCCTTAAGCAAAGATGCATTCAGTAAGCCATTTGGTGGTGTGTTGGTCAACACAGTTGAAGTATCAGGACAGCTGTTGTGTTCAGAAGTCACTGGGAATTGACCGCACTTTTTTGAGCTGTGGTCACCAGAGCGGACATGCAAGGCACCATGTACAGAACGTGACTGACCATGCTGACTTGAAGCATTTTTAACTGAAGCCGATGCAGCTATACTTGAACGGTTGTTTAGTTGAGAACATAGCTTCTTTGCAAACATCACAAAATTTGTGTTCTCCATAACCTGCCATTTTCCCAACTTTCAGATATATGTATCTAGATCAAACAAAACCCACTGATAACCATCACATTGAAGTAAAAAACAAGAGCCTTTCAAGACCTTTTCCATTCTTCACAGTAATTTCTAAGAGTAAGCACAACAAACAATAATAAACATATAATGCAAAAAAAATATGCAAAAGTTTATAGCTATTCTATCATGAAACAGGATATCAGGGATGTACTGAATTTAAAACTAGCATAAAGATAGGTTTTCAGATTTTTCCTTTTTTTAAGAAAAGATAGGCTTTCAGATTCGCAGTGGTGTGGTTCCAATACCAGGTTTAGCAGTTTGCATATTCATACTTTTGAATGGCGTGTAGTACTCAATTGGGGATGCACTTTTGTTCTTTTCAACTTTCCACCACCATCCACAGCTGGAGACTAGTCATTCTGGAGCTTAGTGTGGTAGTTATATTCTTTATACATGGTCTCAATAAATACTGGACCACAATCAATAACATTTGTGGATTTGTGGCTCGCACCTAGTAGTAACAAAAGATACTGAATTTTAAAGCATGGAAAGTTCAAATATTTCTCTACTTTGTTTAGCATGTATCTAGAGCCAGTGGCGAAGCTAGAGCAAACTGAAGGAGGGTGCATTTGCCTCGTGGGTGCATAATGTTGAGCTAAGGAGGGTGCATAAATGGTGAAAGATTGAGCACAAACATTGTTTTTTGTAAATTTTGGGGGGTGCATTAGCACCCCTTACTTAGAGTGTAGCTTCGCCCCTGTCTAGAGCCTTGAAGCCTTACCAAACCAGTAGAGCCCAACTGCAGCACACCCCGTGGTAGCACGGGAATAATCGCAATCGTCTGCACATTAAGTATTTTGCATGAGTTCCATAAGCGCACGGGCAATATATAATTTACCATTCACAATCCAAGTTCTGCTCACCTGAATGCCAACTCTGAACTGATTGTTCATCTCAGCAGCAACCTATGAAGTTGGAAACAGGGTGTAAGATCTCAGAACATTGTAACAAAAAACCAAATGCATTTTAGAAGAAGACAGCTACAAGCCTACAACTACAAGATCTTCACACAAGTGACTTGGTGATCTATTCAAAGACATACTATATTATTTTTCTTTTTCCAGGAAAGGCAAAATATATTACATATTCCTCAACACCCTTCTCTCTTTTTTTCCTTCCCTCTATAATAACTTTCAACAGGCCCATGTGTCTTTATTTTTTGCAGAATTGTCTGTCCTAAATCAAAGCAGCAGCTCACTAAATGACAAAAATCCAAGGACTGAAGAAGGCGACCCCCACAGTGCTTTAAATGAGGTGGCAGCAAATCGGAACCAGACAAAACTGAAATTGGGTTCGCATTTATTTCACTCAAGAATTCGGAAGAGAAGCACTCCAGTACTGCACGTACCTCGGCGGAGAGCCCGTGACCATTGGCAGTACCATGGACGATCCATTGATGATTGCCGCTGAACGCAGCACGGCCTACCGTCCTGCCAAAACCAAAACACAAGTGGCGCCCGCCATGAATCCGAGGAGCAATCAAGAGCATTGCATTCTAACAAAGAAAGAAATGATGCAGTAGCCAAACCGAGATGGTGAAGATTTCGTCTAATCAAAAATGGGGGGAAGTGAAGAAACGAAAAGAAAGAAATACTAGGGGCGTGGTTGCTTACCCATTTCCAACGACATGAACCTCCGACGCCATAGCTTTGTTAACAAGCGAGCAGATTGTGTCAGCAGCAGGAACAGAGCACCCGGTGTTACTGGGCAGGGATTCAGAAGGCTCAGATCCGACAGGGCATGACGTGTGGCCACAGTAGCCGTCCTCCCATACCAAATGCCTGCACATTTCCAAAGAAAATAAAATGAGAGAGAGAGAGAGAGAGAGAGAGAGAGAGAGAGAGAGAGAGAGAGAGAGAGAGAGAGANATGGGATAAGAATTCAAGGGACGCTAGGAGGAAGAAGCTAATAAGTTCAGAACAAAGACAACTATCTGAGATTATTATTGAACGAATAAGTTCATTCCCCAAGTATATTCAGCTTTAGGAATCTGGAATTTGCAGAAAATGTTTGCCAGAAAGGACACCAAAATTCTTCAGTATCGAGCACAAAATGTTCCTTTATTCCAAACTTGTCAAACTTCCAAAACAGAGTAGCAACGAGAATGGGCACTTTCGAAGAGATACAAGCAATAGAATCGAACGTTTCGAAGAAGAATGAGCACAAAGACCAAAAAGTTCAGATTTTTTTGCAAGATTCAGCAAGAGGACGAGCTTATAAGCAACCAAAGAAGAAGAATCTGAGGAAACAGCGGAGGCGGCAACGGCTTACACGGGGTCGGCAGCGCCGATGGCCTTCCAGAAGACGGCGTAGGACCACCCGATCTCCTCGCACAGCCGCCGCAGCGCGTCCCCGACCGCCATCTCCCGTCTCCCTTCTCCCCTCTCCCCCCACCGCCGCTGAGCTAGAACCCCAGCACCCTCCGCGTCCGCGCCAAGAACCCTAGCTCCGGCGCAGGACGCGAGAGAGTAAGTAGAGCGCCGCCCGGCGCTCGCTCTAGGCGCCGCGGCAGCTGGCGCGCCCGGCCTGCTTCGCGCGGAGACCGCCGCCCCTCCTCGCCGCCGCCTCCGGAGCGCCCACCACGCCTCCCCTCGCCGCCGGCGCGCCGCGGGCAGCAGCCATCACAGGGCGGTCGGGGCCAGCTGTCAGCTCAGCTGTCCTCGCCCTTGCCGCAAATACAAGACGAGACCCTCTCACAAGTGGCGGCGGCGGCCACGGTTGCGGCGGCGGCGGCGGCGGCGCGTCCTTTCCTCGGATTCAGACTCGTAGCGCTAGCTTCTGCCGCTGCTGCTGGTGGTGGTGGATGCTCTAGCTCAGCTGACGGCGGCTCAGCCTTGCGGCAGCTGCTGCTGGCTGCTCTCCACTCTCGCTGGTCTGCTGCTGCCTCTCCTCGCCTGTGGTGTGGTGGTGTGTGTGACTGTTGTGTGTGTGTGTCGCTCGCTTTCGTCCTCCCTGCCGCTTTGTTTACTGGCGTTTTCTTTTCCTTTTTTTT
>JAZFNS010020006.1:9160682-9173046 GCA_037127165.1 Alloteropsis angusta | reverse complement strand
GCTCTCGGCAAATTCCTCCTTTGCCGAGGGCCCGAAAATTAGCTCTCGGCAAAGATTTACCCACTTGGCAAATATCGTTTTTCCGGTAGTGCGTGCTGCTGCTGGCCACCGTGGTGGCCACGCTGACTTACTCCTCGGCGTTCAGCCCGCCTGGTGGAGTGTGGCAGGACACCGACGCCGGCCACCTCGCCGGAGACCCCATTATCCGGGACACGCACTACCGCCGATACCAGGTGTTCTTCTACTGCAACGCCACCGGGTTCGCCTCGTCGCTGGTGGTCATCATCCTCATCCTCCTCCTGTCCGTCCAGCATGAGGACATGAGCGGCGCGAGCATCTGGACATGGCGGCACACCCTCGTGCCCCTGCGGGTGGTCATGGCGCTGGACCTGCTCAGCATCTTGGGCGCCTACGCCTCCGCCACCTGCCGGGACGCGGTCACTACCACCTACAGCACGGTGCTGGTGGTTGGGGTCTTGGCCTACCTCGTGGTCCAGGTGGCGCTGTCGTCGTCAGCGCGGCGCAGGAGCGACGACCAGCAGGTCGGCGCCGGCGAGGTGCTCGGCGAGCGGCCGCGTAAGGTCCTGATGCTGCTCGCGACGTTCGCGGTCAGCGTCACGTACGTGTCCGGGCTGAGCGCGCCCGGCGGCTTCTGGGACGGCTCCCAGGCGGGCCACGCCGCCGGCGACGCCGTCCTGCAGGACCGCAACCGCGCCCGCCTGGTCACCTTCTTCCTCTGCAACACCACGGCGTTCGCCGCGTCCCTGCTCATCATCCTGCTGCTCCTGGACAAGAAGCTGCGCGCCAACGCCGGCCTGCGCTCCCACGAGCTCTACGGGTGCATCGTCATCGCGCTGGTCTGCCTCATCGCCGCGTACGCCGCGGGGAGCTGCCGGCACGCCGAGACCACCGCCTACGTTGTCGTCCTGGTCGCCGTTGTTCTGGGATACATGTTGTTCCAGGTCTATTTTGCAGTAAAAGTCGTGGAAGCCACACGGAAGTCCAAGTTGTGGCAATGGCTAGTAAGCGTCTGTGCTGCAGCAACAAGTGCCTGTTTCAGGCGACAAGCTCATCCTGTTGAAATTGCCAGGTACGAGTACGACCGCCTTCACTTGTACAGCTCAGTTCCTTTCCTTTGGACGTCAACGTACGCCAAGGAATACTGGATCGATCTGAGTAAATTTTTAGGGAATTATTGCTAGATCTACTACCGGATCGTCGGAGTATTTTAGATATTTCCAGACGTTAACCTTGGTTCTGGAGGAGATGAAGAAGGCCAGTGCAGAGCTGTCAACATGACTGCATCATTTTGATGAATTCTGTGGTGGCTTTGGTAGCTGTGTGAAGACTGTAGTTTTTTTATGATCGCTGGTATCTCTTTTCTGCCACGTTCGAGTTTGGTGTGGCTTATGTAATCGTTTGGATGATGGAAGTTTTGAGGTGTGCGATCCAGTTAACTTTTCCTTTGGCTAGCGGATCGAGTTAGCAAGTTGCGGTAGAGATAGACTTTTGTCGGGTAGATGGTTTCTTTCTGAACTTGTCTCATGATGCAGGACATAAGGTCTGGTAAACTTGAAAGCTGGTTTCTCCAGCCTTTCGTCCAAATGTAAAGCTCGTTATGCTTTCAATAAAGTTGGGCTTAGGCCTTTGGTCGAAAAAATATTGTAGGTATGTCAGTCTCGGGGGGAAAAAGGATTTTAAAATTCTATGAACAAAAGTTGTGTCCATGCATGCATGGAGTCATATATAGACCCCCAATGCAAGCTTAATTACTGGTATTTCATTCATGTTAATCAAGCAGCTTGCAATTTTCAGGGAGGAAGTTATCAATGAATCGATGGACAAGGCTCTCTCTCTCGTTCTACTGCTCGCCACTCTCGCAACCAGCGTGACCTACCAAGCAGGGCTGGTCCCACCAGGCGACGTCTGGCAGGACGACGGCGACGGCCACCTGGCCGGCGACCCGATACTCCTAACGACGCACCCTAGGCGGTACAAGGCATTCTACTACTGCAACTCGACGGCTTTCATGGCGTCCCTGGCCACCATCGTCCTCGTCCAGCGGAGGTCCGCGCTCAAGCGCCACACGCTGGAGGCAGCCATGATCCTCGACCTCTTCGGCCTCATGGGCGCGTACGCCGCCGGGAGCTGCCGGGACGTGAGCACCTCCATCTACATCATGGCCCTAGCCGGCGGCGTCATGGTCTACGTGGTGATCCACGTCATCTTCTTCACGCTCGACCACGGGGAGAGGATCCAGCAGGACGACGACGTCTCGGCGGTCGAGAAGCGGCGCAAGCGGCTGCTCCTCTTCGCCATCCTGGCCGCCACCATCACCTACCAGGCCGGGCTGACCCCGCCGAGCGGCTTCTGGCCCAAGGACGACGACCAGGGCCACCGCGCCGGCGAGCCGGTGCTCCTCTCCAACTACCCGCGCCGCTACAAGGCCTTCTTCTACAGCAACTCGCTGAGCTTCATGTCGGCCGTCGCCCACATCATACTGCTCGTGAACCCGAACCTGTACCGGCCGGCGATACGAAGCTACGCGCTCTCCGTCTGCACGGCGGTCGGCCTGCTGGGTCTCGTCGGCGCCTACGCCGCCGGGAGCACGCAGCATCTCAAGACGTCGATATATATATTCGTGTTGGCGTTTCTGGTGATCCTGTTGGTGGCCGTTCTTTTCGTAGTTGCAGCAAGGAAGAAAGGGAAGACCACCAGCAACGTCGCTGACGAGTCGCCCGCCGTTGAAGCGGGCGGTGCCGGCACCGGAGGAGGGAGCCCGCCGGTGGCCTCTGGCGCTGGAGGAGCAGAGGTCGACGAAGCTAGGGCGAAGAAGAGACACGCCAAGTGCAAATACCTGATGCTGCTGGGCATCCTGATGGCGAGCGTGACCTACCAGGCGGGGCTCGACCCGCCGGGCGGCGTGTGGCAGAGCGACGGCGACGGGCACGCCGCCGGCGACCCGGTGCTCCGCACCAACCGGAGGCTCCGTTACCTCTTCTTCTTCCACTGCAACACCACCTCCTTCGTGGCGTCCATCGTCGTCGTCGTCCTGCTGCTGCCCCGGAAGCTGATGGACATCGGCTGGTGGCTCACGGTGACCAACGTGACCATCGTGCTCAACCTCTTCGGCCTCCTCGGCGCGCACGCCGCTGGCTCCAGCAGGGGGTGGGAGACGTCCGGGTACATCGTCGCCATGATCGTCGCCGCGCTGGCCTTCGTCTTCGTGCACGCGCTTACGTCGTGCTTCGGCAGAACGCGAGGACCAAGGAGCTCGAGCCATCTGCCGGCTGGGGACGTGCCTCCTCAGCTCAAGGAACCCGGAGGCATTGGGCGTCGTCAGCCACTAGAAGTTTCGGTGTGACCAGGATATGCTCGCTGCCAGAGTGGTCAGTCTATCTCAGAGTGTTGTAAGTAGTTTGGATGGCTTTCCAGCTGCACGCAGTTTATCTTTGTTTGTATCTGTATAATTTTTGGTTTATGTACCTAGTATCCTTATTGTATTTGGATTGCAACCAATATCATAATACTAGTATATATGTTGGATTGTACTTTAGTTTTCGGTGACATAAGAGTGCATGAAATGGGTCTCGTGCCATGGACGGACATTGGAAAAATACAAACATATACAAGTCACGCAATTCTCTATCTCTTCTCAACGGCTACTAAAAAGACCGAGATGTAATGTGTCAACACCCCCTTCGTCCACCCTCCCCCACGTGTCCCCTCGGCTTACATCTGCTCGGCCTGGTTCGGGCGGCCGGTGGCCGGACTTCGGGGCCGCGGCCGGCTCTGATTGGCGGCCGACCAGCCGGATCCGGGCTCCCGTGGCTGGATCTGGTGGTGGCGGTCGGAGGACGGCGGCTGACGCCATCGACTGGCTTGGGCCGGCGGGCGGCGGCTGCGGCCTGCCTGTCCGTGCGCTCCTGCTGACGGCTGGGGCCGTGGCCTGCTCAGGCCGGCCGGTGGTTGGAGGCTGCTCTGGTCCGGCGTGGTTCGGCGTTCAGGCGGCCCTTGCAAATCAGCACGCGTGCGCTAGGAGGCCAAGCAGCGCACGATTCTAGATATAATGTTTTTTTCTTTTTCTTTTTGCAATACAGGGTGAATCGTTTCCTTTCCATGCAACTATTTTCTTTCAGAAAAAAACTTACAGAAAAAAAAGCTAACCGCGTTTTTTCCTTTTCGGAACCTTTTCGTTTCCTCGCGATTTTTTTCCGTGCGCATAATCATTCGGGACCGTTGGGAAAATAGGGAGTATGAATGGGTGGGGGGAATCACAATAAAACTAAGTTTTAACATAATAAAATGTCTGCATAACTTATAGTACATAATCTTGTCTGTAAAACTATATATAATAAGTACGAAAGTTATGATACATAACTGTGTCGACTAAGTTGTATGAGAACAAAATATAAAAGTGCTGAAAATAACTATGTCTCGATAAATAACTTATATTACATAACTTTGTCTGTAAAACTATATATAATAAGTACGAAACTTATGATACATAACTGTGTCCACTAAGTTGTATGGGAACAAAATATAAAAGTGCTGAACATAACTATGTCTCGATACATAACTTATAGTACATAACTTTGTATGTAAAACTATATATAATAAGTACGAAACTTATGATACATAACTGTGTCCACTAAGTTGTACGGGAACTAAATCTAAAAGTGCTGAACATAACTATGTCTCGATACATAACTTATAGTACATAACTTTGTCTGTAAAACAATATATATTAAGTACAAAACTTATGATACATAACTGTGTCGACTAAGTACGAAACTTATGATACAAAACTTCTATGGCAGGGGTACGTGTCGCCCCCAAACCCACCAATCTTCTGAACCCGTTAGGACCGAGTCGGCCCCCCAACAATCCCCAACCCTAACCAGTAGGGTCTTCTATGGTAGGGGACACTTGGTCGGCCCTAACCAGTAGGGTCTTCTATGGCAGGGGACACTTGGTCGGGNTAACCAGTAGGGTCTTCTATGGCAGGGGGTACGTGTCGCCCCCAAACCCACCAACCTTCTGAACCCGCTAGGACGGAGTCGCCCCCCAACAATCCCCAACCCTAACCAGTAGGGCCTTCTATGGCAGGGACACTTGGTCGGCCCTAACTAGTAGGGTCTTCTATGGCAGGGGACACTTGGTCGGCCCTAACCAGTAGGGTCTTTTATGGCAGACNCTAACCAGTAGGGTCTTCTATGGCAGGGGGTACGTGTCGCCCCCAAACCCACCAACCTTCTGAACTCGTTAGGACGGAGTCACCCCCCAACAATCCCCAACCCTAACCAGTAGGGCCTTATGTGGCGGGGGACACTTGGTCGGCTCTAACCAGTAGGGTCTTCTATGGTAGGGAACACTTGGTTTGGTCGACCCTAACCAAGTTATATATATATAAGTTATATATATATATATTACTGTTATATATATAACTTATGTATATAACTTATATACAAAACAATATGTACAAAACTTAGGGAAAAACTTTTTGTCATGGATATATTGCCGAAAAAACATATATGGCAGTGGAGAACATTGTCAGCCATAACCAGTACAACCAACCTTTAGAAGTTGTATTAAGAATTTGTACGTATAAGTTGTGTATATTATGAAACCTATGTATTTGAGTAAAAAGTTATATATGTAAATTATGGACATAAGTTATGATTTTCCATAAATGGAAATTTGCGAGAATAAAAATTCCAAAAATAGAAACACATAGATGGAAATTTAATGTAAAAAAATTGAAAGTGATAAAAGTTCAATACATAAAAAAGTATGGAGTAGCACTGCACAACACAGAGCACATTTATTTCAATACGTAACCATGGAGCCGCCTTAATCGTATGTGGCCACATGGAAAGGAAAAAAAAAAGAAAGCAAGGCTGTGCTGTTTATCGCACAGGAAAGAAAAGGAGGCGGCGCGCATCGCGCGCCGGAACGGAAGTCAGCGCGCGCATGTCAAATTGGAATCGCGCGTTCAGGCGGGCATCTGCACGTCTGCCAGCACGGTGGTTGGTGCCCGGGGCCGTGTGCCGGACCCTGCACGCGGCAGCCGGCGGTGGCTGCGGCCGGCCGGCAATGTTCCCTCGCAGTTTGCGTCCTGTGAGCGGGCTGGCGCCCTGGAGGCTGCAGTGGAACAGAATCTGTGTGAAAGATCTGCCCGGCGTCTTGCGTCGGCTGGCGGCGGTGGCAAACCCTTTGCCATTTTTCTTCTTGGAGGCGTTGTCGAAGTTTCTGTTTGCTACTGTGCTCCTTCCAACGTCGTTGGCGTCTGTGGACGTCATTCCCTTCTTGGAGGCTTCATTGGGGCACTCCTGCCGCCGTTCCGCTTCTCTCGCCGGAATTGCTCCTCACCGTGCTGTGTCCGCTTGTGCTTCAGCTTAATCTTTGCATTGGTCTGTCCAGCCTGGTGTTTGATGTTGCCGTAGTCGTTTGGTTCTTCGCAGTGGCTACCTGGCCGCTTGCGTTCGGGCGGATACTTTGCCATCGACGTCGCTTTGGGCGCCCCTCTCATGCAATTGTTGCTGAGTGCGTGCTGGCCCCCTGCTTCTTGCGGATACTTGGCCGCATTGTTTGGCTGATGTTACTGTGGTTCTTGGTCCGGCGGTTGCTTTGCCGCTGTGTTTCTGGCTCCGGCGGATACTTTGCCGCTGTGAGACTTGGGGGATGCTTTGCCGCCGTATGTCGTCTATTCTCGGTGGATGCTTTGCCACCGCGGCTTCATCGGCCATGTTGGCAGCCTTGCATGTATTCTTCGTTGTTGGTCCAGTTGGTTGGGTGGATTCTCCTCCGTCATGTATCTTCTTCTGTGAGTCTATTGTGGTCGCTGCTCCGGTCGCATGTAGGTTGTGAGTTTGTTTGTGCTTTTTTGAGTATTTCTCTTTTTTTAGTCATTTGTGCTCCTGAGTTGGTCAAGCTCTGTTTGGCTACATCAAGATCTGTCTGTAAAATGATTTCTTCTTAATGAAATATGTGCTAAGGCACGGTCGCAAAAAAAAAAAAAATCACCATGTGAAACAGCTCCTCCCCTATTTAATCTTTGCATTTTAGCCCCTGGCCATTAGGATTATTAAGAATTCCTGCACAGCATATACATATATGTATCTGCTATCCTTTTTGCATGTTATTACTCCGGTTTGTTTCTGTATGGAAACCGATAGATACTGAGTTATTGTATCTGGTTATGTTTATGAATCAACTATTTATGTATACAACATGTATTGAATTTATCTTAAATCACCAAAACACATGAAGCAAAGACCTACAATGTGTGTTTTGCCCTGTATGATATGCGATTGCTAATAGATTTCTGTTTTATTGCTAATATTTTTTCCCATAGCAACACATGCGCACCCATCTAGTTGAATGATAAAGCAAACATTCAGTAGGCGCTGGAACTCTTTCTTACAAGCGTCACCAAACACTTCCTATGTACTGCTAACAAATAAACATTGCTTAACACCTACGTGTAAACGGCAGACCCAGGGTTTACACAATGGGTATTCAAACACTGAACCTAATAAAATTTATGGAAATGGGTATTCAAACACTGAACCTAATAAAATTTATGGAAATTGACTGCATATCACTGTATTTAGACGTGCTTTGCAACATATCGTTGAACTCTCACTCCTCCAAAATGTATTGAACATCAAACATTTGGAGGTAATTAAACTAAGAGAGATAGAGCGCAGATGGAGAAGATATTCATATATATGATCCGTTGACCACATCCAATGGATTGAAGATATGACTTATCCCTTTTTGCCTTGTTGTCCTATGCTGTGCCATCTCAATACCATCCTCAAATATAATTAGCAAGAGATCTAGTGCTCAACGTAGTATTGCTGTACACTTCAGTGCTGTACGTGCTGGCGTGCTGCCAGCGTTGGCTGCTGCAGAGTATTCCTTCTGTGCTGCCACAAAGCCAGCGTTGGCTACAGCCGGGAGCATTCGGCAGAGGACCCCTCTGTGTTGGCTTCCACTTGCAGGGCTCACAGGTCGGTAGTGACTCTGTGTTATGCTTGAACCCAAGAATCCCAACTATGCATTATATATGTACCTATAATCTCAGCTCGACATGCAACTCTTGATACCCAAGTATGCATTTCAAGAGGCCTTACATGAAAGCATTGTAATCAAACTAATATAAGAAGGACCACTGTCGCTAGCAACAAATAATTAAGCACACACCTTTCAGAGTTACAAGTTTGTAAACTTCTCTGATCTGATGGGAGTCCCATTCATTTCATTCTTACAAGCCATTTATCCTGAACATGGAAGACTACCACAACAATCCAGTGTATGTCCTAACCTCACTCAAAACAAAATCTGTCCTTTCTATGCTAGACTAGTCATATCGTGAGCTAGGCTTGCTTATTTATTTAGAGATTGATTCCTGAATGCCACCTATTCCAAGCACGCAGCCTTTCTTCATCTACAGACCTAACACATTCGTTTTATTTTCCTTTTTTTTTAGAAAAGATTGTAAACCCATGGCTTCAGGGGCCATGGTTTGGGCCCATGGCTTGTCCACATATATCACAATTTCACATCTCTCCCATGTAACGACCCAGTCATTATTTCGAGTTCTTTTCCAACCTAGTCATGTTAAGTAGACCTCTGCATCTGATCATCCATCAGCCTTTTGAGTTCCTGCATGTGTTCTGTCACATTCCCGACCTACTTCCTCATGCTATAACGTGCTTAGCCGACTTTTTTTCTTGACTAAATCCACTCTGAAAACCCCTTTTGACCCCAAGTCCGACCTATTCCTTGACTCATCGGCTCCCTGCTGACCTGTTGTTGTTTTATGCCGACCCACAGCAGTTCTATCTGACCTGTTTCCTTAGCCTAGAACTAGTCCGACTTGATTCAACATCAGCTCCGTCAATCTTTAGGTCGCCCCGCTCGCATCCAACTTGCTTCAACCCAACGGCTAGAACCTGGTCCCCTCTGCAACCTGTCCGACCTATTCTAAACACAGCCGACCTGGTCACAAGCCGATCAGCTCAATCCGACCTACCCATCGTGTAAGGTTGATCTCCCGCCAGTGGGCCCAACGGCCCACTGGGCCCTGATCCGCGCCCTGATCGGGGGTGCTCCAACCCTACATGGTTGGCGGGCGCCTGTCACACTGCGCTATATAAAGAGGTGGGGGCCGCCGGCTCGCGTCACTAGGTTCACCGCCAGCCGCACGCCCCACCGACACAACCCTAGCCCGATCGCAGGGAGCGCAGGAGTGACGGGAAGCTCCGCCACCCCGACGCCGCCGTCTCCACGCCGGCGCCCAGTCTTCACCGACCGCCGCTGCCCTAGCGCAGACGCCGACCCCCTTCGCGTCGCTGCCTAGCGCAGATCCACCCATGGTAGAGGGCTCAAGCTCCGCCCCTAAGGGCGAAGGTACCTCTCTCTCCCCTCTCTCTCTCTCTCTCCCGTAGCTCTCTCTCTCTTGCATATGCATCCTAGAACTCTGTTGGACTCTCCGTTAATCTCAAAGCAACCCGACTAGATGTGCGTCTAGAGATCCTAGGAGGTCCAACAATGGTATCAGTCGCCATCTAGCATGTAGATCTTGATTGGGAAAAAGAAAAGAGGAAGAAATCGATCTCGAATCGAAAAAGAAACGAAAACCAGAGAAATCATAACCCTAACCCTAACCCTAGATCTGAACTAAAAGGCAAAGGACGAAGGGGAGGAGCACCCGCCAGGGACTCACCTACCGTCGTCACCGCCGCCGGCGGCCTCCGCCGCCGTGCGGGACAGAGGCGAGCCGTGGGCTCGCCGGGCTCCTTGCTGCCGCCGTGCACAGGGGCCAAAAGGGCAACACCACGGATCCGCTCGACAGCGACGCGCTCTCCCTTGCGGGGAACACGCACGCCGGCAAGGGGGCCCGCGCGGCGCCGCCATCACTTCCGCATCCGGCGACTCTCTGGATTTTGAGAGGCTAGGAGACGGAGGGGAGAGGGGAAAAGAAGAGAAAAGGGAGGGGAGACGGCTGCGGCCTTGCGCCGGCGGAGCCGTCCCTCACTGCTGCCACGCGGGAGAGAACTCGCCCTGCCGGGCGCCGCCACGCGCTCGAATCAAAAATCAAAAGCGGGGGAGGAGAAGAAAAAGGGGCTAGGGTTACAGGCGCCGGGTGCCATGGTTTTTATACCGCACGAGATCGACGGACGGCCGTCGGATCTCTGATCCGCCGGAATGGACGGCTGGGAGTGCGCCACGGCGACGCGCGGCTCGACTAGGCCAGAATCGGCCCAGGCGGGTTTGAGCACTGGGCCGAATCGATGGCCTGGCCGTCGGCTGCTGGGCCGCCGGCCCAGGCGGGCGCGCGGCCAGCAGGCCAAGGCTGAAAGTGAACGTGCTGTGGGCCATTTTTTCGCGTGATGGGCTGGAATGGAAAGTATACACAGTAAATTTTCGCTTTTATGTTTTCTATTTTCAGAAGCCAATTTTTGATGAATTTTTGTATATTTTGATCTCTAATTCAAATTTACCAACGAGAAAATTTGTTTTAGAGATTTGTAAAGTTTTAACAGTCCGTTGCTTCTGAAAATAGAATTAATTTTATAGTTTCCGCTGCAAAGTTTAAATTGTTGCTCTTTTAAATTTAATTTGAACCAACGGGATAATTAAATTTGAGAGCATGTTAAAAGATTTATTTTGAACAGATTATGATGTGATTATTTTCAGACCAACGTTGTTAATAGTTGAATCATGATTTATTGGTTATATGCTTTTATCTCTAATTCTGCCCAATAGTGATTTAGATTTAAATTGCATAAACAGTTGTATGTTTTAATTTTGACCAACGTTGGAAATAAATCATGCAATTGTTGTTGTTTTCTCACCTTTAATTGCGGTTTTCAGGAGGGGGTTTCAACTTAATGGCTTGTCTCAAAGAGATTCCAACTCTCATGGGAGACAACTATGCAGAATGGAGGAAAAAGATTGATTTTCCCTTCATCTGTACTGAGATTGACTGGGTGATCTCCGCACCACAGCTAATAGAGCCACCGAAGCCTGAGGGCTGAAACTGATACTGATGATACACGGAGGGAAAATGAGAGGGAATATGCTCCTCTTGAGGCGGCATATAACCTCAAAAACAGAAAGTGGACCACTGCCAACAAGAAATGCATGGCTTTGGTAAAGAACTCGATTGAGCCTACCTTTTTGGGCTCAATCACAGACTGTGTCTCCACTGGGGAGTACCTAGAAAAGATAAAGAACCAGTTCACTGGTTCTTCAAAGACATATGGTACACAGCTGCTGAAGCAGTTGGTGAATCAAAAGTATACTGGAGGAGGCATAAGAGAGCACATCCTCAGGATGAGTAACATGAATGCTTCGCTCAGGCCACTTCAACTGGAGTTTTCAGCAAAACACATGGTTCATTTGGTTTTTGCTTCTCTCCCAAAAGAGTTCGAAATGTTTGTTGTCAACTACAACATGCAGCCAGAACTATGGGATATGGAGAAGACCATAGCAATGTCTGTGCAGGAGGAGGATAGGCTCAAATCCTCAAATGGTGGTGTCCTCAACTTTGTGAAGGACAAAAAGAAAAAGCCCTTCCATGCTGGCTCCTCCTCCAAGGCACCTGGCAAAGCTCCCATGCAGTATCAGCATCAGCAACAGGCTCCCCCTGTGGCAAAGGATGAGTGTCACCACTGCCACAAGAGGGGGCATTTCAAGCATGATTGCCCTGACTGGCTAAAGCTACTGATGAAGAATAAGGGTGAGAACATTATTTCTTTTGTAAATGAATCCTTGTATACACAGTTTTCAAATCTACATGGTGGGTTAACTCAGGTGCAACTGTTCATGTTGCTAATTCTTTACAGGGATTCCATTCGACAAGGCCTACGCTAAGAAGCGAAAGATGCATTGAAGTAGCAAATGGAGTACAAGCAAAGGTGGAAGCTGTCGGCGATGTCTCCCTCGAGCTAGTTGATAGTTTTACACTTTTATTAAAAGATGTACTTTATGTTCCTTCGCTTCAAAGAAACTTAATTAGTATTTCACGATTGGACAAGGATGGTTTTAATTGCCATTTTGGTAACGGCAAGTGTGCTATTTGGTTAAAGAATGTGTGTGTTGGTATTGCCTACATTCATAATGAATTTTATTTGTTGTCCTTACGTGATAAAGTGCATTCTGTGAATGATGTGAATGTAAACGTATCCTTGTCAGAGAATGTAACAAAGAAAAGAAAGAGAACTCAAAATACGTCATCGAAATTATGGCACTGTCGTTTAGGCCATATTTCGAGGGGGGAACAGAAAGATTAGTGTTGACGCGGAAAATCAGCGGTCGTATCCCCCGCGGTCAACACACGAAGGCCAGA
>JAZFNS010020006.1:9121162-9134448 GCA_037127165.1 Alloteropsis angusta | reverse complement strand
GCTCTGGCAACAGCCCCGCCTTTGGGTACATCCCGAACCTTCTCTGGTCCTTTATTATGTCCTTGTTTAATTTGAGATTGAACTTGAACACATGCACAATCATGTTATCACTGGATACTGAATATTATCATGATTTACATATTTATACTTGGAATTAAAATATGTCGAATAATGACTATATTTCTAACATTCGGGTGGTAGAATGAATAGTGCTCGGCTGGTAGAATGAATAGTATTGTGTGAGTGAAAATAAACCAAAATCTGCCAGCCGAACACTATTCAATATGTCAGCCGAAGAGCCTCATAGTGGATTTGGAAAGTCGTGCATGCAAACGACGTGTCATTTGACGGGGAACTTACTGCAAGGACTGAACGCACCCAAACCAGACGGATGGATTTGATGTCCAAACGGGGGAACATCCAAATTATCTGTATTCGTATTTGGCTAAAACGTTAATATGGATATCCGTATTCGTATCTGAATTTAATATGAACATTAAATGAAAATATTCGAATTCGTTTTTCTTCATTTTTCTCTATCCGAATCCGTATTCGTATTTAAATAAAAAGTGAAATATCCGACATTATCTGTATCCGTGAAGATTTAACACGCAATGAAACCATCTATCCGAACGTGAATCTGTATTCGATGTATTCGTTTTGTATTCATATCCGATAAAAATGGGCAACGTTCGTATTCGTATCTTATTCAATTCATATTCGAATTCAAATATGGTAAAAAGTGATATCTGTATTCGATTCCATGCGTATACGATCCGAATCCATGCAACCAGAGTCCTAGATATGGATAGTTTCAGGGCGTGTTTGGATCCGCTCCGCTTGACGTTTTATTAGCTCTGCTTCAACAATTCTAAACCACGAGAGAGCAGTATCAGTATCACAAGCACAACACAGCAGATATGGCAGGCTTGCAGTACTCAAACCCGTTACCAAATCTTTACCCTCCAACATTCTTACCTAGTATATCCAATGGACAGTCTCCAAACTTTTTTCACCCATCACATCAAGAGAATCTTACATGAAGTATTAAATGTAGATGAAAAAATAATTTATTACACAGATGGATTGTAAATTGCGAGACGAATCTAATGAGCCTACTTAATCCATATTTGCAACAGTGATGCTACAGTAACCATCCTCTAATTACCACTTATTAGATTCGTCTCGCGATTTTCAGGCAAAATCTGTAATTAGTTTTATTAATAGTCTATGTTTACTACTCCTAAATGATAAAATTCTCTTCACAAAAAGTTTCCATGAACTTTTTTCACCGAACTAAACATCTCCTATATGTCTCTAGCGGATAAATAGTTTTCTCCCATACCCTACCCTACTCTACCCATTTCTAATGGATAATTAATTTTCTACCTATTTAAGGCGAGTATGAGTAACAGGCCCAGATGCGAACATCCGTACTCTAATGTCATACATCCCCTCGTGTTCAGTTTGTTAAAAGAAGGTATTGAACAAATTAGACTACAAGGACAGTGAGAAATTGGTGAAATTTGGTGAAAAAGTTGCCATTGAAAAATGTGTTTTGTGAGAGGGACACGTTTGTCAGTATGATTTTTTGGAACTTCTCACATAACACCTCTAAAGATATGTTTCGTTCCTGCCTTCTCTTTCGCGACACGCTTTCTAATACAACTCTTTGCATAATAATCCACCAAGGCAACGAGCATCGTCGATAAGAATTGCGGATAACACAGGATCCTCGTTCTAACATCAGTACGTCATGCTATACACGCAAATTTATCGAACTGCCTTCCTGTTTAACGATTTTTAGAATATAGTTGTATGGGATATAGCGATATTTTTTCTAGAATTTTAAAAAGAGAGAGACGAGGGAGCCAATATAGTACCAGCACCCAACCAGGGCATCATAGATGTAGGTTCCATACTTCCATCTACTCCTAAAGCCTCCTCTAAAGATGTCATGTCATCTAGCTCATTAAACAGACAGTCTCATACACACTGTAAAGCTAGTATGTGGATCTATTTATATTTTGAACTATGTGCTACTTTATCTCTTATGCCATTTTCAATTATTATGAGCCAGTGGTTTACTCCAACCGTTCGAGGCTAAAGGGCGTCAAGTTATTATCAGTACAAAAGTAACCGGACGGCAATGCAGTATCCAACATGCAATCTATGGAAACCATTTTTTGATATTTTTGTACTGTTAAACAAATTAAGAGAAGTTTCCGGTCACAATTGCGAAAGACGTATTCAGTTCACGTGTCAAAATGAGAAGGGCTATAAATTTATCTTATATATTTTTCATGAAAAAATATTCATATAATTGGTTCAGCTCTCATGAGTTTGTTTTCATGGAAAATGCACACTTAAGGTTCCACGAGACCAGTTGCAAATATGGTTTGGGGGAAATTCCATTGTGTCGATCTTGCAAAATTCTCAATGAATAAATAAGTTCAATTTCCTTTACGACTAGTTGATAACCAACCATGCATGATGCTAGAATGTCGGATGATACATGAAAAATATATTCAACCGTGAGTTTAAGTTGTCAAAATAATATCATGACTACAACTTTCACTTGCTAATCTAGTTAACATAATACTTTGATTCTAATGAGAAATTTTATACTCTTTTGCCAACAAATATTTTACTAAAACAGCTAATCAAAATATATTTAGTTAGTTATATTGATCTTAGTTCGACAATTAATAAAAATATTGGTATGAAACCATTTTGACTAGAAATTTTTTATGTAATCTGGATATAAGAAAAAATTCACTACTAGAATTCTAATTGTATCTGAGAGTTGATATAAGTCACCGATCAACTGTCTGTAAAGTTAAGAATTCACAAATGATATTGTATTCCCAACAGTGGCATAATTAATCTTATTTATGTATGGTACAATTGGATAACAATTATTTAAGTGTTTGAATGTATTCTTGTCACAGTCGGCATAATTGATAGTTTTCTCGGTACGGTTGACAAATGTATGGAAGTGGCCAACGGATCTAAAGAAAAACCATTAGTACAACACGTATGGCCAGATAAATCACGGAAATTGAATATTGATAATCATTATCGATTAGATTTTCTTGACTTTTAATTTCATATTTTTTGAGGCACTCCCACGTTGTCAGGAGAAAACTAAGATCGGCTAACTAACGGTATCATCACAACTATTGATAATTTGATGACCAAATGCATATATTAATCCTAGTCGTTAAAATCTTTCTTCCATCTAGTTCAAATAAGGTCGTGGCTTAGTCCTCTCCATGAGTAGTGATCGATGCAGTTCCAATCGAGTTATGTCGGTCATTACTAGTTCTATTGATATGATCCATGAACGGTTCATGCAAATCCTCCCGACTCTAACAAAATTCGGAGTCCACCTAAATGCATGCACGCATGCACGAGCCGGGAGGTGGGAGCATGGGACGACACTGATGCCTAGGTAAGTAGTCAGCGGCTATGGTACACGCCAAAGAGGTGCGTGCAGCTAGCCATGATGCGCAACGTCCTAAGGGGCCATCACAAGTTACGTAAATCAATACTCACCATCATGCATCTATCACCATTGACAATTGTGCTAGTTGTTGCCTCTGATGGTTGTGTTCCATCCATCCACATGTACATGAGCAGTCTATAGTTTTTGCATGAATCCGTTCTGAACTAATCATTTCTTATAATCGTTCCTTTTCTAGATTCGAAAACTTTCAAATTAAAGAGACCACAAAGCTGGGGTATTCGATCCCAAACAAAAGCTTTTATTACTATATTGTTCTACAAATATTTTTCTTTATCTTAGGGCAGTTCCAATATATTTCATATTTTCCATATTAGCTTTGTTGCCTCAAGGTTTCGAACAACGCGTCAAGATTGGATAGTGGAAGACAAAAAGGATTCACATTCTTTTTACTTATGTAAAATTTGTTGTGTTGTTTGGTTCACGGCTTCTAGAGTGTAATCAACTTATAGTGCAATGGCATATAGTATGTTTCTATTTGGTTATGACATTTTGCAACAAATTATATTACCTAAATAATTCTGCATCCTAGCTATATATAGTTGTTTTGTATGAATAACCCATTTGTTTCAATCAATTTTTATAAAAGTATACATGCCAGTTATAGATATTTTGTCTAATTATATTGAACTTGTGTTACTGAATCCATGTTTTTTTATATAAGTTGATTCTATGAGAAAACTTGTTGCCATGGCAGATTATTGAGGAGGGCTCATTAACCATGGCTGAGATGGTGTCGCACAAGGAAGGGCAGGCACGAAGCAGAGGATCATGGCTAGGGAGCCACGCGTGCTGGTGAGGTAGATAAAATGCTTGCGTGCTGGTGAAAGTCTATGCACAAGTTATCTTACTTTGTTCTAAAGTTTTCAAAACGTCTTGTAACTAGGGATGGTGATCACAATATTGATTTTAATCTTGTCTGAGAAAACTTGATGATGTTTGTGTAATGCAGGTGCTGGCAAGTTCAAAAATGTTATTTCGTTGGTGTTACTAGCAATTGCCAGCGAGTTACTTTTGTTTCTAACTATTTTTAGCTTGCTATTCTGGTTCCCATCCAAACAAAATTATGTAAATGGAAAAAGTTAGCACAACAGACCAAATAAACGATGCTTTTTAGTTCCACCATATTAGATTGTAGCGACACATGATTGCATTCCTCTTATCACTCCCAGTGTTGAATCAAACACCACCCTAATATTTAGTAACTCCTTGTAAAGTGATCGCATCTAGCACAAAAAGTCTAAGACTTCTAACTCCAAAACCTAAACTCAGTGATCTTGGACTCTATATAAAACTTACTTAGAGGATTATCCAACCCAACTAACAATAAGCTTCAATACCACCAAGTGCATGTGTTGTTCCAAATGTTTCCCTCAGGTTAGCACTTGGGTTTTTGTTAGTTTGAGCATCAAGGCTACCCAAATTACTCAACATCACATCCCTATCAATTGAGAGGTAAACATATAATCGAGATCAAAGATAAATATAAATCAACCACTTGAGCTTGATTAACTTAAACACTGCAATTTCTCTTCAATTCTTTTTTCATGAGGGTGCAACCATTCTTATCTCTTGAGCACACCAACTTTAAGACACTTGCTTTCCGATTGCTTGATTTGACATAAGTAGTGACTTGAGATTTCTCATGAAATATGATTAGCAAGTAACTTCATATCACAAGTCCCCTGTTCCATCATTATCCGACAAATACTTGATGTTTTGCATTGCTTTGCTCGGTGAGGATTCATTTGCACCTCTAAATTAAACCAAGTACTAGATTTCTTCACTCAAGCAAAAGTTGCTAGGCCCAAGACATCACTCAGAACCCCCATAGTATCTTGTTGCTTGGCCCTTGCTTGACCTCTTCACAATGCCAAGCTTAAACTAAGATTTACTTTGAATCAACAACACTCAACATTAGTTGACTTGTCCATAAGTTTTTCAAATACATGAGACCATCAACTGAGCATAAAGACAATGTCTCTTTATTGTGCACACTAGCTAGCATCAAGTCTAAAGAAATACAAGTTTCTTCAATAGAAAGAAATCACATCATTTACCGGCAAGAATTTTAACATATGAGACCAACAAATATGGATGTAGCCATGTCTCTTCTACCATATCCAATTGCTTGTCATTAATCCAATTTGCTTAATGATATGAGCTTGACTTCATCATTTATGATGAAATTCTGCCCAAAACTCAATAGTCTCTTTAGTCTTTTAATTGTATGTCATTCAATCACCAAAACTAGATGCACTTCCATTGGAAGTCAAGACACCACTAGGCTTGAGGGAAATAAAATCCAAAGAAAGTGGCCTCATTCGGCAGGGTCTCTCCATAGAGTCTCTCTAATTCTCTATTACCTATGTGTTATGCCTCATGGCCGAATCAACAAGAATCAACGTGAGATCACACAAGCCAGATCCATGGTAGAAGTAGGGTGATGAACCCTGAACCCCGTCGCACTCCACTATTCAGTTTCTGAAACAAAAGTTCGATACAGACTCACGCAGCGGCTCGGGCTTTACCCCCTCACGCGCCGTGACCACATGGGCCCACAACTCAGCTCATACCGTAATACATGTTCTGTAACAGAAAATACACCCAAGCAATATGCCAACGCTTACACAGAAACAAACTCGCTACTCATGGACACAGGGTATGACATCTCCCCCCACCGAAACTTCTGCTTGGCTCCAAGCAGGCACCGAAGGAAACCATGTCTGCAGAACATAGTAGTCTTCCCAAGTTGACGATGCCTCATGTATCTTTGTCCACTTGATCAGCACTTGTGGAACCACACGTCCCCCCTTCTTCACCAAGCGAGGATCCAGAATCCTCTCTGGTTGCACATCCAAAGCGTCGACGGAGATCAGCTCAGGTAGTGTCTTGTAAACAGGAGAAGAATCTGGCACAAAAGCTTTGAGCTGAGATACATGAAACACAGGATGAATCAAACTCCCTACAGGCAACTCCAATCTGTAAGTTGTAGAACCAATCTTTTCAAGAATTTTGTAGGGACCAAAGTACTTCATTGCTAACTTGGGATAGGGTTTGTTAGCAATCGAAGACTGAGCATATGGTTGCAGTTTTAACCAGACCATGTCTCCCACTTGAAAGTTGACATCAGAACGAAGCTTGTCAGCTGTTTGTTTCATCCTAAACTGGGCCTTGGCCAGCTTGTCTTGCAGCAACTGAGCAGACAGTCGCCTTGTCTCCACCAATTCAGACACCAAAGCGAGGGGTGTTGAAGTAGAAGAATGCACTGCCCCAACCATTGGATCATAGCCATATAGAGCTCTGAAAGGAGTACAATCCAATGTTGTATGAAAAGAAGTGCTACACCAGAATTCCGCCTGAGAGAGCCAAGTTTTCTAGGTTTTGGTACTGTCACCAACAACACATTGAAGATACATTTCAAGACACTGGTTGACCCTCTCCGTTTGCCCATCCGTTTGTGGGTGGTATGAAGTACTTTACTGTAACTTGACACCCTCCAACTGAAACAATTCAGTCCACACTTTACTTGTGAAAACCTTATCCCTGTCAGACACCATAGACTGAGGCATGCCATGTAGTTTAACCACTGAATCATAAAGTGCCTGGGCCAATGAAAGAGCTGTGTATGGGTGTTTCAAGGGCACAAAATGGGCATACTTAGTTAGCCTATCCACCACTACCAAAATAATTGAGAAGCCTTCAGATTTGGGTAAGCCTTCGATGAAATCTAGAGAAATATCCCTCCACAGTCCTGCTGGTACTGGCAATGGCTGAAGTAAACCCCCTGGATGAGAATTTAAATGCTTGGCTTATTGACAAACAACACACTGCCTTACAAACTCAAACCTTTCCATGCAAACATATTGTTTACCCTGTGATAAGTTGCTTTTTGGCCTGAATGCCCCCCAATAAGACTAGAATGTAAAGCTGTAATGATTTTGGTGTGTAGTGCTGAATTCTGTCCAACCCAAAATTTCCCTTTGTATTTGATCACACCCTGTTCCAAGGCAAAACCTTTCCCGTTTGGATTGGACAAAACCAACTGAGACAGGAGGTGCTGGTAGCTCCTACAGCCACTGTGGTTGCACTTGAGAGACACCCTGGATGGCCAACAGATGGCCAACTCTAGATAGAGCATCTGCACCTAGATTTTCCTTTCCTTTCTTATACATCACTTTAAATTGCAGCCCCATAAGCCGAGTCATGGCTTTCCTTTGCAAATCTGAGTGTAGCTGCTGCTCAGACAGGTAAGCCAAACTCTTGTGATCAGTCTTGATGATAAATTCTTGGCGTTGCAAATATTGGCGCCATTTTTCCACTACCATAATAAGTGCCAAGAATTCTTTTTCATATATTGACTTCCCCTTATGAGTTTCACCCAAAGCTTTACTCAAATAAGCAATAGGTATACCACTTTGCATCAACACAACCCCAATGCCCACATCACTGGCATCTCTTTCTACTTTAAAAGTGTCTTGAAAATTAGGCAAAGCTAACACAAGTGTACTTACCATTGCAAGTTTTAGTTCCTCAAATGCTTGTTGAGCAGCTGCAGTCCAGATAAACTGTTTTTTCTTCAACAATTGTGTAAGAGGCTTTGCAATACTGCCATAATTCTTCACAAAGCGCATGTAATAATCAGTTAACCCAAGAAAAGCCCTGACATCAGTAACTATAGTATGTATTGGCCAAGTTGTCATTGCTGAAATCTTCTCTGGGTCAGTAGCCACCCCCTGATCAGAAATGAGGTGGCCCAAATACTCAATCTGATTTTGAGCAAAAGAACATTTGCTCCTCTTCATGTAGAGCTGATGATTTCTTAACTGATCCAGTACAAGTCTCACATGACGGATATGCTGCTCCAAAGTGGGACTGTAAATTAGGATATCATCCAAGAATACCATGACAAATTTCCTAAGAAACTCAGACATAACTTCATTCATGATGCACTGGAACGTAGCAGGTGCATTTGTGAGGCCAAAAGGCATAACCCTGAACTGGTAATGCCCATGATGGGTCTTAAAAGCGGTTTTAAACTCATCATCAGGTTGCATCCTCACTTGATGGTAGCCATACTTTATGTCAAGCTTGGTAAAAAATCTGCTGCCAGCCAACTCTTCCAAGATTTCTTTCATCAGTGGCATAGAAAATCGATTCTTAATGGTCAAATCATTTAACCTTCTGTAATCAACACAGAAGCGCCAAGAACCATCTTTTTTTTTGGATTAATAGAACAGGGGATGCAAAAGGGCTGACACTGGGAACAATTAAACCAGAAGCAAGCATATCTTTCACTTGTCTCTCAATCTCATTTTTATGAGCAGGGGAATATCTGTAAGGTTTGGCATTAACAGGCACATAATTGGGTAATAGGGGAATAGCATGATCATAAGATCTATGAGGGGGTAGGTTTGGGGATCAGCAAAAATATCATCATATTCTTCTAACAGTGCTTGCATTTGTGTGTCAGGATTAATAGTAGGTGTATCTGCAGTAGTAGAAAGCATGACCATGGCCCAAACATCATTACCTTTAAGCCACTTCACCAACTGTTCAGCCATGACAGGTGGCACTGCAGCAGCAGATGACTGGACTCCTTGCAGCGTAACCAGTTTGTTCTTGATGTGAAATTCCAGTGTCTGTCCTCCCAATTGCACTGCATAGGACTGTGCTGCTTCAACAAATCAAAACCTAGTATAGCATCATAGGGACCCAATCCAACGTCTTCATGTCAGACACTAAAGTGTGACCATTGCACCACCAAGTCATCTTAGGTACCCACTGATCAGTAACTAATCTCTGCCCATTAGCCAACTGCACTTGTTGAGGTGTAGTAGCTAGAGGTGTAATGCCCACCTTTAACAAAAATTCAGCACTTACAAAGCTGTGGGAGCTCCCACTATCCACCAGAGCAAGCATTATTTTATTATTGACCAATGCCCTAAGCTTCAAAGCCTCTCCTTGATCAGTACCAGAAACAACATTTAAGGATAATTGATAGAAATCTTTAGACAGTGAATCCTCCACGACAATCTGAGTAAGAATTTCTTCAGTTAAAGGCATATCCAGATTGTTAACCACCAATGCATGTACCTGAGCCTTTGATCTTTGAGAACAGACAGCAGCATGTGCAAGATCAAACTTGTCCCCATAGTAGTAGCACAAGTTATTAGCCTTTCCGTAATTCAGAGTCTGCCTTTCCTTCCAAAGATTAGAGTTCTGGGTACCCCCTTTGCCCTCCCCTCTTGCTATAGTTTGTGCAGCAAACCTGTTGGAAGACATTGGCTTTGTAACTTGTTTTTTCCCTTTCCCAGAACTTGTTGCTGAACTTTAGCTAATAACAAAGCTCTGTCCATACTCTGAGGTATCTAAGACTGGACCACAACACTAGTTTTAGGCTTGAGACCCTTGATAAACTGAGACAGAAAGGACATTTCCCCAAACCCATTGTTGTGCAGATAAATTTCGAATTGCAAATTCTCAAACTCTCTAGCATACTCTTCCACAGTAGAAGGCTGAGTCAACTCTAGCAATTCATCAATAGCATCCCTGTAATCATTGGCCCCAAACTTGGTTTCTACAACATCAATGAAAGCATCCCAATCAGCCAAGCCATGCTGCCTCTTGTATACTTCACACCATTTGGCTGCATTATCTTTCATGTGTAAAGCAGATGTGGTACCCCAGAGGTTCTTGGCATATTAAATAGCTTAAAGTAATCCAAGCACTTAGACTTCCAAATACGTGGGTTAGCTCCTTCAAACACTGGAAACAACAGTTTTGGTAACGCATGCCTATGAGAATTTAACTGATCAGACTCACGCCTATGCTCCCCAGCATGAAAACGGTGTCGTGTAGAAGGACCAACATCTCCATCTCGATGATTCTGAAATTGGGAACCGAGTTCATCATCGGATGCCACAGTACTGGGTGGTCTGTCATCCCTCTGATTGATTGTTAGACGCGCAACGGCTTGCCCCGTGATTTCCATCTGCTTGGCCAACACATTTTGGTCCTTCAGCATTTGCTCGAGCACCTTGTTACTCAGATCGTGTTGCGCCTCCATCCGCTCCTAACAACGGCCAATCTCCCCCATTCTTGCAAAAAGCAGATCAACATTGGCGTGCACTTCGTCCCATCGCGCATCATCCCTGCGAGCTCTATCCTCCATGGCAGTAAGAATAAACTGGGTTTGCACGGAAGACGTAGGAGGAGCAGTGGTGTTCGCACCTCAAACTGGACACTACAACGCGAATTTATGAACACCCTGAACCGAAGCACAAGGTTCGCACTGCGTCTATCCAATCGAAGGAATTCAGCAAACACGCATCGTATCCTCGAGCGAGCGCCGAGATGTTCGTCGCCGCACCCGTCCGCTGGACCCCACCGCCGCTGCTGCCGATGTGGCGCTGCTGCGACTGTCGAGGAGAAGAAGAAGAAGAGAACACTCTGCTGCGCCTCCAGAAGAACCCCCTGCCACGCCGCTAGAACTCAGTGTGGTGAAGGATTTATGGGAATCCAACTCCTCGCAGGTGCAGTGCTACAAAGGAATCAGATCAAGCCCTACCAACTCTGTTTAGCCAACTAGATCGACGGGATAACACGCAGAGCCGAAGAATACGATCCGAGCTCCGAGAAGGATCGCCGAATTTGATACCACTTGTTATGCCCTGTGGCCGAATCAACAAGAATCGACGTGAGATCACACAAGCCAGATCCGTGGTAGGAGCAGGGCGATGAACCCTGAACCCCGTCGCACTTCACTATTCAGTTTCTGAAACAAAAGTTCAATACATACTCACGCAGCGGCTCGGTGTTTATCCCCTCACACGCACCCCTGACCACATGAGCCCACAACTCAGCTCGTACCCTAATACATGTTCTGTAACAGAAAACGTACCCTAGCAATACGCCAACGCTTATACAGAAACAAACTCGCTTCTCATGGACACGGGGTATGACACTATGTCATGTCATTATGAAGTAATATCTTTATTTTTTCCTTAGGTCATTAGGATCTTGCCATATAAATGTGGAGGATATTATTGATTCTAGTATCGTATTGTTTTCCTCAATCTGTGACACGCATTCTTTTTTAGATTATAAGTCATTCTAGTCCAGTCCTAAGTCAAACTTCTCTAGTTTTCACCAAATTTATAATAAAGCAAATACATATTTATAGCATCAAATAAAATCAAACAATAAAAGCTTTTAAAAAGAGTAAATTGCATCCACCATACAAAAACTTGGTTGGTGTAAATTGGTCCAACAACTTATAAAATGTTCAATTTAGTGCAACTACTTGGCAGATGGATGCTCATTAGTCCAACAACTTGTAAACTGCTCAACTAAGTGCAAACACTTGCCAAATTAATTCACTATAGTCCAAACATTATGAACACAATGTATATTTTATTTTTAACACTTCCCTTCTATTTTTTATCATATCTTTCAAAATGGTGTTTCAATTTTTTTGTTATTTTCCATAGTTCTCAGTTTTTATATTTCATCTTATCCTCGTGAAATTAATTTCTTTTCAAAGATTAGAAAATAAATAGTTTGAAGTAAATAATAGCTATTTTGAGGGAACAGTCTAATCATAATTGTTCATTAAGATATTGTTTAAACATAGCCTTTATGAATTAACTACATACTTTACTTGTTAAAAATTAAAAAAAATACATGTTAGCGATTAAGAAACTTAAAGCATATAAGATAGGTAAATCACACTTTAAAACTTTTCATACGTAGTAAACTAATTTATATGGGAAAACCAAAAAAAATCTCACATTTCCAGCGTGGATATTTTCTTTTTGAATTTTAAAGCAAAAGTTATTGTTTTGGGAAAATATATCACCAAAGAATATACCATGTTTCTACTGTTTGGTGTGTCGTCATGGTAACATTTTAGACGGTAGATGTGCCAATTTGACAAGTTGTTGTATTAAGTTCTAAGTTAAGTATTTTACAAGTTGTTGGACCAATTTATATCCACATGTCAAGTTGTTGCGCTAAATTGAGCATTTTATAAGTTGTTGGACCAATCTGCACCTGCACCCAGATGCTATGTTGTTATATGATGGACGCAATTTACTCTTTAAAAAACTTAAGAAAGCTATATAAGTTTTCTGAGTACATGGGCTGCATGAATAATATACACATTACACAACCCATATATGTCGATGGCCAGCTGGGGCAAGTAAATTCTCTCAGGTTGTATCTAGGGTGAGTCGGTAAAAAAACTTGTTTCAGCTTCCATTATCGACACAATGGACTCCATTGCATGCGAGCCCATCGGTGATCGGTTGATGCATGTCTTGCATTGCAGCAGATGGTGGCTCGTGGTCGTGGCTGTGTAGTTTGGACCACCGATATTGGGCACATGTGCATTTTAAAAATTCACTTGAAAACTTAGTTTGGATTCTCAAATTTTCACTGAAATTGAAATTCTAGTGTAACTCGTCACTTCCATTGACGTTGTTAAATTTAGAGATTTCGAAATTACTTTGATCAGAAATCCAGGACCCCTCCAAAATGCGCGCAGAGGCGAGGCAAACTCCATGACGGTCATCTCATCCTCGTCAAACAGTCCAAGCCCCGTAAGGGCATGTACAACCCTGTCTACGGCTAGCTGTCTTTTTACCCAAACAGACAGCTTGAATAGANTAAAAGAGATCTCAACCAACTTATTTGGTGAACACGTGGTACACCGAACGTGAAGTTGGTAAAGGGTAACCGGAGTGCCACACGCGCGCGC
>JAZFNS010020006.1:7117068-7131587 GCA_037127165.1 Alloteropsis angusta | reverse complement strand
GCCACGCTGGTGCAGGCACATGGCTCTTGGGGCGGCGGCTGGCGTGCGGCGAACCAAGTGACAACCAAATACTGTGGGCGCAAAGCAGAATACCATGTGCGGAAATATGAATACCGGGGGCGCCAGCGGTTGGAGGGGCGCACTTTAGCACCAAACCAAGGGTGTCCCTTGTGACCGCCAATGAGTACTAGCCTTCTATATATACCCACCATACCAAGAAGAATGCCATCAACTCTCAATTCATGGTCTTCAATCATCGTTCACATCATAGGACATAGGTGCCTTCCTCTTCCCTTCTTCTCTATTCCATAAATTGTGCCATGTAGTGTCAAGAACCCATTCGACGCCATGACCGTCCTCGCAGCATCCAAGGCACCACCACCGCCGCCCTTTTTTCTTGCCCTGCTTCTCTTTTGCTCAAAAGATACAGGCGATCCTCTTCTTCCTCATGGACTAGTACTATTATCTGTTCTAGTCTTTTTGTCACAGATACACCACCGAGATATTATCAGGGAGTTGGATACCTCTCCCACCAAAACCTTGCCGCCACGTGCTCATGCCGGTGCCTTACATCATTTTCCTTCCTATGGCTGCATCACAGGTAAATTAATTTAGTACATTTTGTGAACTTTTTTTAGCTGCTTTTACTTTTTACATTGGTGTTCAATATATTCCTTACTCTACTATTACATGGAAGCAGCGCCTACATGGCCGCCATGGCTGCGAACATGGCGATGCCATAGCCAACTCTGCAGCAGCTTCAGCCACTGCAGCAAGAGTTGCAGAGATCGAAGGTAACAAAAAAGACTTTTGAAGTCGCAAATTGCTTGTTTTTTTCCATTAAGCTGTTTTCGCCAGGGTCAACTTTGTGCTTCAGTTCTCATGAGCAGAAACGATGGATAACTCACCTATCCATTTGGACAAAAAATGTTTTTCCTAATAGAAATGTGCTGGATTGACATGCAGGCGTATATCAGAGACCAACATAGATGCGCAGAAGAGGAAAGCGGATCTAGACACCGTCGATCAAGAAGCTGAACTGGAGCCGCCAATGGGTTTCGCTGTGGGTGTATTTCAGACCAGCATCCATGCCCAGAAGGGGAAGGTCACTGTATCGGGTCCGATGGATTCCGAGATGGTGATCAAGAAGCTTAAAAAGATCGGCAAGCCGACGCAGTTGTGGGGTGCCAACCCTGCACCTGCAGTGGTAACCCAGGTCGAAAGGCTCCAGCTGGGAGGTGGCGGCGGCGGCGGCGGTGCCATGAGGCAGCCCATGGGTGGAGCGGGTGCTGCAAGCAGCAGCAATGGACTGGCGAGTGGGGCAAGTATGGGCATGCCCCAGGCAACTCCACAACAGTTGCATCAAATGCAGCTGCTACGCCAGCAGATGCAGATGAAGCAGATGGCCATGGGCGGCAAGATGCCGTTCCCGACGAGTGCACCGCCAACGAACCCAAAGGCTGTCAAGTTCCTCGTTCCAGAAGAGGTGCAACTGGAGGGAGGAGGACTTTGAGGAGGAGGAAGAACCTAAGACCATGGTTAAGCCTTTGTTCATGCCACCAACTGCCGCCGAGAGCTCCAAGAACTGTGGCAATGGCAGCGGCCATGGTGGCATGAAAGGGGCGGTCGACATCGTGATCCCGGCGCCGATGAAGAGAAACGCCAACAATGAAGGCACTGGCGCGAGGAAGAACCAGAGCAGTGGAGGTGGCAACAGCAACGACAATAATGGTGGTGGTGCGCAGCCGCCTGAGAACGGCAGGGGCGGCACCCCAGGCGGTGGGAGCAAGCCTAAAGTGGCCAATAAAGGCAAAAAGCTAGCGGTGGAAATAAGATGATGTGCAGTTGAAGGGGAACGCAGACAACAACGGCGACAAAAATATTCCACGAAAAGGAAAATATTATATTAGAAAAACTCTCTGAACCTTGTTGGATGTACTATAAGACATGATATATCAATGGATTGTATCAGCAAATAGCTTTTTAATTTTTGGATTTGAGAGGATATTAGTAATTAGCACGAAATCCATACCCGCATACCAAACCTATTGTGAGACCGACAAACACGTTACCCACAAGGTTGGCCATTAGCCCAACAAGGCCGCATAGGTGGTATGGGCTGGGTGATCGGAGATGCTTTGGGCCACGAGAAGTCTCTTTCCTAGCAAAGATGTCAGTGGGTGAAATCCATTGCGACTGAAATGGTTCTAAATTAGGCCAATTTTTTTTTGGCACTGTTAAGGCAGGCCCAATGCTCCACCGTGGCTGGGAGCCCCAACTCCCGCGTAACTACACATTGTCCACATCACTCTGTTTGGAGGTTTAGCCCGCAAAAGCGGCAAGCAATCCTGAATCGTGCATTCTGAAGAGAAAAACTTGACCACAGGTTTTTCAAGAGGACCACTGTGAGTGGAGAGTACTTGTGTTGTCACAAGTGACTTTTTTTTTCTTTTGCACAGACCTATCAGTAGCCTGCACGGGGGGATCATTCACCTCATATTTTATTGTTGACATGGACTGACTACTTTTGTGCGAAGCCAACGCTCACTGCTCCCTATGTTTTTTTTGAACGAAATACTGCTCCCTATGTTGAGTTTGCCCTAAGAGTAATAGTGTAGCATTATGTTGCTGGAAATGTCTTGAATGAGATATACTGTGGAAGGAAAGAGGAGCCCTCGCCCTCATGCAGCCACCTTCGCTCGTTGGAGTTGCAGCCATCGCCCTCCCTCTGTGGCCGCGCTTCCTCTCCTATGCTCGTTCCTTATGACCTGCCTTCTCTGTGCTGCCACGGGCCACCCCTACGCTAGCTAAGTTTCGACGAGGTTGTCATCGTGCCTTTTCTCCTCTGCTCACTAATTGTACTCCGCAGGGGCGAAAGTAGGGTTTTGATCGGGGTCAACCGACCCTGATAAATTTTGGCAAACCCAGTGTAAGATCACTATTTAACACTGTTTTTGGTGGAGTTAACCCTGGTGTGCAATGGAGCTGACCCTGGTGGCGATCTGGTCTAGATTCGCCCCTTGCTGTGTCCCACTCACAACCCACCGTCAGAGACAAAGATTCTTCTCCCCTGTAAGCCACCACCATAAGCAAAACCATGCCCCCATATAAGCATCGTGGCCCACTGGAGCTCACATCACCGCGGCAAAGTTGAGCAAGATAGTTAAATAAGCAGACAAATACATATAGAAGTATCATGGACATATACAATTATCTGTAATGAAAATAGATGTAGATAACTAGCGATTCTAAAAAAACAAACAAAACCAGTAATAGGTGTACATTAATTGAAAGTAAAACTTTACTAAAGCATACTATAATATAGCACTCATTGTTATGATCACACAAGCATAAGAATAACTTCAAACATAGTTAAAACATGAAAGATACGAGCTTCTAAACATCATAAGGACCTAAATGTAATAAAAATAAAATTTGAGCATTTAACCACAACTATAGGTTGATTCAGATAAATGAAGAAGCTTTTATGTCAAATATTTGTGACATGGCTGTTGACCTCATTGATTAGCTTGTTCTTCCCCTTTGCACAGGGGACACCCAGTTTTGCGTGTAGGGAGTAGTTTTAGCCTTTTAGGTGGTTTCATCTCGTAGGTAAGACATGGAATAAACTTTAGGTGGGGGTCCAAACATGCCCCTTAGCTAAAGTTTAGCGAGGTGAATCCAAAAGGGCATTACTGGGTTAATTTACGTGACGAGCGACTAAAACACTCATTGAATACATAGTTAGAGTCATTATTGGAATGTGATCATTCAAAAAACCTTTTCTTGTGTTTGTTAAATATAGCAACATATAGTTATCACTCACACATATCTAGTGCTACACAATATTTGTATTTACATTGAATTAGTTTATGTTAACAGTTGTAGAACAGGGTGAATAAGAAGTGGGGTACCATATGGTAATTTGTCTAGGATATCTTGGTAACTTAATGTAGAATTAAGGTTTTTCTTATTTGCAAAAAAATTAAATTCAATAATTTATATGCAAAATTATATGTTTAATTCAAATATTCTTTCGTAAAGACATATTTGGCAATTTAGATGAAGAATAGGTGGTCGTTACTTTAAATTATTTTCATAATAGGAGATGCCTGTAATTTAGATATATATTTGGAGCTACTTTAGCCTATTTTTACAACGACAGTGATGGGTTATCACTATTATCACTATCAATGGCTATTATAATCAATGATGATTAAAGTCCACCAGATTGCTGACCCAACGTTTCTAATTATTGTGAGAAATTCTAAAATGTATCCTTTTTGCTACCATGTCTCGTGAGTACTAATATAGATGCTAAAAACCTTTTATTAGTAATACTAAGATATAGTACGCAATCGGTCATACATATGGAACAAAAACCACTCACCTTTTTAGGAGAAGGTAGGAAAATAATATCATATTGTTGACATATCGTTCCCGTTGTTGCTCCCCTCCTAAAAAAAACTGCTCAATCATGCATAGGAATCAGTGCGAGTAGCATTATTCGGTTTGTTTGTTAAGGACCGGACATATATGTCAGTTTCTCCTTTTCTCGTAGCATAAAAAATCTCCAGCAGCCCATCATTTTCATGCATACAACATAGCTCCTCCACTTGCTCCTGTTGCTTCCACTAATATTTTTGACATAAAGCCCAAAGGGCATCATCCTAGCAAAGAGTATCATCATCAAGACGGCCATGAAAGCTAAGTACCAACACTTCATCACAGAGAGGACTTGGATCAGTTGGAGGAGATCAAGCAGGTAGGAGAGTGGAGAGCCGGAGAGGAGATGGGAGTTGTCGGAGGCCAAGGGATGGGCGTCGCCGCCATGAGGCCGCTGCTGCACCTGCTGGTGGGGCTGGTGCTGTACGAGGTGGCCGAGGAGATGGCCGTGCCGGCGCTCGTCGACAAGGTCACCGCCGCGCTCTGCCCCGCCGACGGCAGGTCCTGCCCGGAGGCCATCTACCTCACCGGCCTCCAGACTTCGGTATGTATGTACGGTATCATGATTTCAGTCTTGTACTCTTCTTTGATTTGCATCTTCTCTGCACTCTGTTTTTGTGCTCTTGCTAGGACGATAATTGTAGAACTCGATCAGATGCTAATCCGATATGCTAATCCTGGAGAGTAGAGTGGTTCCAATCGGAGCGATGAGACGGAAAGTTTAGTTTCTCCCCCTTTTTTTTTGTTCCTCTCCCTCGCTGTCAAGCTCTCTCAAACTCTGCAAAGACAGGCGAGCAAAGGGACCATGTTTCTGGTTTTAGCTTTAGTAGAAAAAGAGTTACTCCCTCTATTCGAAAATGTAAGATGTTTTTGTTTTTTGTCGTAAGTCAAACAGCTCTAATTTTGACTATATTTATAGAAAAATGCAGCAACACCTGCAACGCTGAATTTGTTTCACGAAATCTGTCATAAAACACATTTTTGTTATGTTAGTTGCTCTGTTTTTTTCCTGAAGGAAAACACAATAATGTCTCGAGGGAGAGAGGGTGGCAGGGTGCACAGATATTTTTGTTGATCATTTGCTTGTGTTCAGGTAGGAGCTATTTTCAAGATAATTGGATTTCCTCTAATGGGCCAGCTAGCTGATGAGTATGGCCGGAAGCCTATTCTCCTCCTAACTGCCTCCACCTCCATAATCCCTTTTGGTATTTTGCTTGTCTGCCTGTCTTTTGCCCCTGTGCCTTTCGTGTATACGCCATACTGTTTTTTCTATAAGCTTTGTCAAACTTTGAATGATTTGCACCATTTGCACTGGATACTAATTGTCTGTTTATGCATGCAGCCGTGCTTGCATGGAAGGATTCGAGGGCTGTTGTGTATATCTACCTTATTCTACGCACATTTTCGTTCTTGATTGGCCAAGGAACATTGTTCATCATTTCAGTCGCATACACCGTTAGAATACTTGCAATTTTCTTAATTACCGTTCTAGTAAATCATCTACTTGCATTGCATGAGAACACAACTCTATCTTAGGCAGATGTGGTTGAACCGTCAAAGAGGGCGACTGCATTTGGCGTCATAACAGGAATATGCTCTGCTTCTCATGCTCTGGGGGATATTTTCTCAAGGTTTCTACCAAAGAGTTGGATTTTTCAGGTATCACTAGTTAAAACTATATGTAGTCGCATCCGTTTTTCTTCTTCTTCTTGTTTTGGTTTCCTTTTGTAAGCTTCAGTAATACAAGTACTAGAACATGGTTTCACAGGTATCTGTTGTTTTGTTGATCTGCTCGGTCCTCTACATGAAAATATTTCTGGTTGAGACACTTCAAAGAGCTCCATCTCCTCCTTCTCAGCATTCATCAATATCATGTTTGGCTGTCAGGGTACCGCAACAACGTTGGAAATCTATCAAGGACAACATTGATATATTTAAAAATAGGTAAAGCTTGTAAACATAGTACATAGGTAATCCATAAATTAAACTACCAAGGAATTCTTGAAAATTCTTGCGAAATCCTAAAACATCTTTGTCCTCTCCTATTTATTGTGGAAGAAATGTGGCTGATATATGTGTTTGCACTTTCACTTCCCACAATATATGTAGTTATTTTTAGCTGAAACTCGCATGACATAGTCTTTAGCAATACATTGTGAATGTACAAATTTTCATAAGAGAACACAGATATATTTTAGTGAAGTGTGTTCTTTCATCCTTGAAGGATTAAAGGAATAAATACGATAATTGCCTCATGGATTGAAGAGAGTCAATATAATCCTCACCACATATATTTAATGACTAGTGAAGTTTAAAGTCAACTACAAGTGCTAATGTAATTTTTGATGAATTTTCTTGTATTGTGTTGTTTATAGTGAATCACTTAGGCGCATAGCATATGTTGACTTCTTTTATAAATTGGGAATGAGTGGCGTTGCTGGTGTTCAACTGGTACATAACTTCTATCACTGCTACTATATGTATAATGCTCTACATTATTTAGATTGAATTACGTACAAATTAAAGCCAAAGTATTATAATAATTCAGCCACTTCTCTTTTCCTAGTATTACTTGAAGTCCGTATTTGGCTTTGACAAGAATCAGTTCTCAGAAATTCTTATGGTGGTAGACATTGGCTCCATCTTTTCTCAGGTGCCGCTTTAAAAATCTTTAACCACTTCAATTAAGATCCATATTTTGCCGGCATTAGTCTCAAATTAATTTATTGTGGTTTCTGACATTATTGTTTCTGGAAATGTAGATTTTGGTCCTTCCCCTTATTAGCCATGTAATTGGCGAAAAAGGGGTCTTATGTATTTCCATCACTGCATTCACTGCTTATGTGAGTTAGTAAACCAAGATTTTTCAGTAAGTTTTCATTAATCTCAGCTACATTAAAAAATTTAGTAATTGATTCGTGAAATATATTTCAGGCTTTGCTTTATGGTGTTGCATGGGCTTGGTGGGTATGTACTTCAGCACGTACTTGCTTTAACTATATGTAATTCTAAAAACAAATGTGCACGCAGATCACATATGTGTTTAGTTTGTATGATTATCATATAGTTTGTTGCATTTTCCTTGTGCCTCTATTGCAGGTTCCTTATTTTAGCTCTTTGTTGGGCATCATCTATGTGATGGCCAGACCAGCTGTAAGTCAATCCTATATATATCCTCTAAGCAGTAAGCATTATGACATATACTTTCATGGTTGATAATACTATAAGGGAACACAGTTGCTTAATTTTCAGAAACAAAGCCATCAATTTTGTCTTGAATAACTATATATGATTAATTGTACTCTTACTTGAATTGCATGAAACGTATGCAGATCCATGCAATAATTTCCATGGAAGTACTCTCAACTGACCAGGTATACACAGACACCACCTTTCTTGGTTAGACCTGCACATCAAGCCTGAAACCTAATTTGTGTTTTTTACATTCACAGGGAAAGGCACAAGGTTTCATAGCGACTGTACAATCAATAGCTACAATGTTGGCACCTCTATTTATGAGCCCACTAACTTGTGAGAAATTAGTTCTCTTTTATCAAATAGACAATTTCCTGCATTGCCTGTAGACTCTGTACACTGTATTCTCTGTTTGCTAATTCTGTTTTTCACCTCTGTTTCAGCTTACTTCATTTCACAGGATGCCCCTTTTAATTGCAAAGGTTTCAGTTTCCTCGTGGCTACTGCTGTCATGGTTGGTCCCTTTTTGTTATCTCAGTATGTTATGCATGGATGATCCTATTTACAAACAGAGTAACTAACAGATTATTACAATGTAAAATATTTTTTGCAGGTGATCTCCTTGTACTTTGCTTGGACACTGAATCCAAAGGGCAGGGACAGATGCACAGAAGTTGCAATTTCAGATGAGCCTAGTGAGGAAGCATTGCAAGCACCTTTATTGGCTTAACGACCAGCTGAGGCGTAAATGAGCCTGAAATTGGAAATGACAACCAACATATTAGGAAGGCATACATCAAAGTGTGACGTTAACAGAAGTGTGACTTGCATTTCTCACTGAGCTGATAAGTATCTGAGTCAGAGTAGGTAAATGATCATGTCGTCGACCATTGAAAAGCAACCTCTCATACCTTGTAAAGTAAGATTACTGATTAAGAAATACTCAAGACCAAGATAGTCAGCTCTCTGAGACTCAGAATTATGCCAATGATTGTGTTTGTCGATTGCTGCACCGAAAATGTAAGAAAACCGTATAGTGATCATGGATCAGCAAGAGTAGGAATCTATGACATCAGCAGCAGGATTGAAAAGTGCCAACCCTTGATTATATATTACTAGTTCTTGCTTCCAAGTTGACAAAAAGAAGGAAAATGTCGTCACAATAGTTTGCTTGAACGCAACAGCAAACATGGAGGCATGGAAAGTGCCATAACCCTTGTTCATGGCATGCCATTTCTTTGTATAAAAAGCTAACCCATCATTTTCGTGGCTCACCTCACCCTTTCCTGCTGTTATTCTTTTTTGCACTTTTAAATGAAGCATCTGGTTGATATAAACTGCTCTGTATTGGCCCATTGGCAAACCGTCTCTTCTTTTTTCACTGTTAAATGAAACATCTGGTTGATATCTAACAAGCAAAAGCTCTCTTCAGTAATTCACTGAGAGCTCTTTTACGGTACTCCATACTACCAATGAGTGGTATATAGTATAGATCTCTATAAGTAAATGATAATTTAGTAATTTCACTTAGACAAAAATAAAATTAAAGCTTAGAAATGCAAAAATGTATATCAAGAATCAAAGTGATTGTTTAAAATATAAATATTTCAGTCACACCATTAATATTTTTCCCAAATACCCATATACTATTATACTACTCACTGTATACTACTATACTACTGTTAATGTATCGAGTGGTATACAATTAATCTCAACCGTACGATCTTTCTATACTGGACCTTTTTAGACACTAGTATAGAGTGGTTTGGAGTACCGTAAAAGAGCTCTTCACTGAAAGAACTGTATATCATATTGTTGTCTTGTTGATTCAGCAAGAGTTGGAATGTTGGATTTATACACAGTAGTATTAGAAAGTGCTTGACCCAGATATTCCTAACCCTGACGCCGAGTGGAACAAACAAAATGCCATCCACAATATTTCTTGTACGCAACAGCATACACAGGCAGCATGAAAAAGTGTCAGCACCCTTGTTTATGGTGTTACTAGGAAAATATGCCCATGCGTTGCTACGGGCTATGGATGAGGACATAGATTTATCGTTCTATAACTGAAAAAACCTTACATATCATATGTTATTTTACTATATCACTTGAGTTATTAATTCTTTGTAGTGGTTTCATATAAGTTATTTTATGTTTATACCACTTCAGTAGGACTCTACAAATATATGCAGTTTTACATAAGCGGGGTTGACCCCTATGGTACTCTCATGGTCAATCCTCTTCCTGCGGAGCTCCATTTTTCTTCATTCCAAGAGAAAAAAAATGTAGGACTTGTGCCGATAGCTCACCATGGAACAAAAAATTCACAGAGTTGAGATCACTGACTAAGGGGCTGATTGGTTGTCTGTGTGATCCTAGTCTGGCTCGTATCTACGAGATAGGCTCCAGTGAGTCAGGCTGAGTGTGCAAACACTCGTGTTTGGTTGTCTAGGTGTTTGGTTTGTATGTGTCATGTCTAGGGCTGGATAACGAGTTGATATCGAGTCGAGGATATTTTTTTGAGCTTTTGTTGAAATTAATATAATCTTATTTATCATGGTCTCCTGAATTATTTGAGATCCAACTTCATGCCGAGCCTAATAAGCTGACCGAAGTCGAACTCATTCTAAATGAAGTCATTTTAACTTAAAAAAACGAGTTCAATCAAAACACTTTTGTACCGAGCCAGCCTAATGAGCTTTTTGTCCAGCCTTAGTCATGTCGCATGAGATAAGATTTGAAAAAACAAGTGATTTTATAATGTTTAGGTTATGAAGTTTTGTTTAATGATTTTATTTTACCTTTATAAATCTTAATATTAATATATTTTATTTAATATATATAGATCATATACTAATAACATCTTTAACAGGCTAATGCCTAGCTCTCTCGAGCCAGGCCCGACAGAAACAGTCGAGCCCGGCGTTCCCGCGACCACGAGCTTGGCTCGGCCTCTACGGTTGCATATGAGAGCCTAGCTCGGCCCTCTCTATCCAGCCATCCAATCATGAACTCTATGCACATGAGGAGCCTAGCCTGAGGGTGATATGACCAACTAATCACCCCTTAATAAAATAGTACCGTAAATAGATATCTAGAAATAGAAACTCTAACATATAGATAATCAAAACTGAAAAGAGCTATTTTACATAACATAGGTCATCAAGTGGATCTCGAACGACTCACCAAAACACAAGAGAGCCAATTATAAAATAGATTCCTATTTGAAAGGTTTCTAAATGCGTGAATAATCTCATATTAGCCTGTCAATTTTGGTTGTTAGCGTGTAACGGCACACTGACACATACACCAGCTGCATTGAGATGTGAGGCATTAAAAACCTATGCTACCCCGATACGACTGGAAGGTGCTGTATTGCGTATCCGATACGTATCGGATACGTCGTCGATACGTCGCCGGTATGTATCTGAGGAGTATCCGGAAAAATTGTAAAAAATAAAAATCGGATACACCATCGGATACGTATCGGCCATCTCATCATGGAGATTAACAAGTTAACGGAATAAACTTTGGATATCTTGTGGGCCACATGGTCCTATACAGCTGCATGTGCATGCTTTTTTTTCTTCGTCGATGTCTCAGAGGCATCATACATGCCATACATGGCTGAGTTAAAGAGTCTTTACTCATTTCTAGTGCTCATTTCTAGTCTGTACACTTAAATTTCAATTTGTTATTGTCTTTCTCATGTTTATAATTTTAATGTGCACTATTATTTATTATTAAAAAATTTTAAAAACGTATCCGTGCATCTGTTTTTTTAAAGAAATGACGTATCCATGTATTCGTATCGGCCCGATACCGATACATATATCCGTATCCGTGCTGCTAGTTAAGAACAAATTCTTGACAAATGAAAATTCTCAAATATATATGAGCTACGGAGTAGTTTACAAAGTACCGTTCATGTAAAATGGCCGTTCACCTTATCTCTCCAGCTGTGTCACTTCTCATCTTTCGTCGTCGACATCTGCTACGCTCTCTGCCTCTCCACCGCTACCTGTGTCGCTGCTCCTCGGGCAGACGGCCCCTCGGCCGTGCTGCTGCTCGTATTCGCATCTGAGTTCCCTTCTCCTCTAGGCCCCTTCGCGGCGACTTGCCCTCCAGGCTCCAGCCCCACCCCACAGAAGCTCAGCTAGTCAATGGAATCCTCTCCACCTTGGCCACCAGGGATGGGGAAGGTCTCGATCTAGATTCAAAAGCGGGCTGGGCGACTCAAAGCCACGGTGGGTGTCGTCCCTTCCTGCCTCCCCCCTACATGTGGCTTACCTCCGGTCGAATTTTCCAATCTCATATATGATTCTCTGAGCCTTTGTTCCGTGATTTTTCCAATCTCATATATGATTCTCTGATCCTTTGTTCCTATTGGCTGCTTCCTTTGTTTCAAGAAGATGTTTTGATATAGTACCCATGCAAGGGGAATGGTTTTGGATTTGAATCTGCAGTCAAGCTACACGCTGTATTTGTGTCTGATACTATGATGAGGAGTAAAACGATGCATAGAAATAGTAGCCTTTTGGTTTTGGATTTGGACTATGTATTTGATTTTGTTTCGTTATCATGATCCTTTCCATTGGATCCGAATTGGACTCTGTTGTCACCGATGGACCAATGCTAACTGACTGGGACCCACCTGTCGGCGTCCGAATACGGTCGGCAACGGACGAAACGGACGAAACATTGTTCTCTTTAATATTAGGTAGAGATAGAGACTAGATGAACCACTAGATTGCAAGAAGGTGTTGTATTAGTACTTGGAATCATGTCCATGGTTGGTGCAACTCAGTTTTGTGTAAGGTCTATAACCATTGAACCGAGCCCAATGGTTGGTGCATCGCTTTCTTTTGAAATGAGCCGGCAGGAAGGCTGCCGCTATATTAAAAAGAGGAGAAATCGACAGACCAAAGAAAACAATTTACAAGGCATTCAGGCAATACACGAAAATGCATCAGCAAGAGTAGGAATCTATGATATCAGCAGCAGGATTGAAAAGTGCCAACCCTTGATTATATATTACTCAAAGACCTTGTAAAGTAAGATTACTGATTACTGGTTCTTGCTGCCAAGTTGACAAAAAGAAGGAAAAGGACATCACAATATTGCTTGAACGCAACAGCAAACAAGGAGGCATGTAAAGTGCCATAACCCTTGTTCATGGCATGCCGTTTCTTTGTATAAATGCTAACCCATCATTTTCGTAGCTCACCTCACCCTTTTGGCCTTTCCTGCTGCTACTTTTTTTTTTTGATTTCACTGAGTGGCCCAACAACGGCCCGTAAGAGTATCAAGAACTTTACATTTTGCATATGGTTTTACATTGCCAAAGACAGGATAGAACACGATGCGTCCCTCACGCTTGCTTCCTCGCTGGGCAGGCGAGCAGCCCATAGTTTAGCGTCTTCCCTGCATTGTATCAGTAGCTGTCGACAGGTGCCTTGTTCCTGCCTGAAGACGAGGACCAATGGTGGTCATCCTTGGATAACGAGTGATTGACAACCGTCGAGTGGTTTGATGTGTCTCTTGGCTCGTGATGTGCAGGTGCACGATGCGACATGGCGGCCGAAGGCGCGCGCTGAAGGTCAATCGGAGATGGACGGTTTGGGTGGTTTGGGCCTCAAAACCACAGTGCACGCATGTTTGCCGGTTTGGGCCACAAAATCGGGGGCGCGTCCGGTGCGGCTGAATGGCGGAATGGATGGCACGTGGCGCCATCACGAAGCTTGCGTCGAGGCGAAGCTAAGTCTTGGAGGCGGTGTGTCCGTCCGATGCGTCTACAAAAATTTGGACCATCTTGCCCCTCTACGGGTGTGTATCTTATTTTTGCGGTAGGGGTAATTTAGTCTCTTGCCAAACTCAATATATAGAGAGAGGTGGCTGGTTGGAGACGTGGCTCTTCCAACTCTTGCAACCCTAATTTCATTTTCTCATGTCTTACATAGAGGAGGAGAGAAGAAAGAGAGATGTGAGGGGAATCACTACATGAACTCTAGTTTCCTTGTATAGGTGATGCCCTTGTGAAGTAATTGAAGATGTTTTGCCTCTCATGTGCTGAAATTCGTCATCTTCCTCTTGGATTCATGTTTTTCTTTTTAGCTATTTTCAGAGCCATTTTTGGGTGATTTTTTGTTCGTCATCTTGGCTGCGATTTGGGTCGGATTTCTTGGGGGGATTTGGTTCTAGGACATGTGAAAGCATCTAGGGTTTTGGGAATTAATGACAACAATTGTGGACTAACGGTTTCATTTGAGGTACGGAAATAGGATTAGTCCCGGAGATGTGACATGTGGCATATGACAACTTTGGATTGTCGGAATCATGATGTGAAGCGGAAACTCAAGGCAAAGGTATAAGAAAGGTGTTTTTTTAACCGGTCAAGAGGTGATTAGTGGATGAGAATTGACCGGATTAATAGGCTAGATAGCCGCACTATCAAGAGGGGTCAATAACTTTTGCTTGACGGTCTTATAGTGCCACATTGCTCAAAATCATGATGTGCATGCATTTAGGAGGGTGGCTAACTTCGTTTGCGGTAGAACAACTTGGCGTTCATGGGAAAATAGTTGACCCACGCTAAAATGGATGATCTCTTGTGAAGAGATGCTGATATCCTTGTGTCGAGGGTAGACCCCCGGGGGTACTCAGAAGGCAGATTGGCCCAACCAGCAAGGGGCCGCTCAATCCGAGTGCTATCGGGCCGGGTTGTCAGACTGCAGGGCCCATCAGCCAGGAGGCCCACCAGTCGGACAGTCCGGGACGGCTACGACGGCACGCGGAGCAGGGAAGGACACCGCGTATCTCGCGAGAGGATCGGAATTCCTTGGCGCGCAGGACACGAACAAGACGGCGTGATCTGC
>JAZFNS010020006.1:7060796-7072320 GCA_037127165.1 Alloteropsis angusta | reverse complement strand
AGCATGCCGGTGGGCGGCGGCCGCCGGTGGCGAAGCATGCCGGCGGGCGGCGGTCACTGGTGGCCAAGCAGGCCGGCGGGGTTCTTTTTTTTTATTCGTGAAAATACATAGATCCCGGTCTGTTGCATCACCCGGGACTAAAGCCAACTTTTAGTCCCGGGTAAATACCCGGGACTAAAGGTGGAGTTCTTTAGTCCCGGTGTGCTAGTCCCGGTTGAACAACCGGGACTAAATCCAGTTGTCAACCGGGACTATAGGCCATATCTGTAGTAGTGTTTATCCAATTTACAATGAATTTTACCTTGGCTAGTGTGAGTAATTAGTTGACAGATAAGGGCCTGTTTGACATAGCTTAATCTTATTCTGATTCTCTATGAGAGCTGATTCTCTGAGGGTAGTGATTATGTAACTGAAAGTGTTTCTCTTTAATTCTCTAGTATAAACTCTCAAAATGAGGATAGAGAATCACTTTATATAGCCTGGATAAGCTACTTTTTTCAGGTTCCAGCCTCTTAGTCCATTTCAGGAAATCACTTCACATAATTAGCAGAGAAACACTTATCTCTGAAAAACTATTTGGCTAAGATCGTCCTGGGTTCAACGGATAATCGACTCCAAGAGCTATGCCAAACATGGCCTTAATTTGTGCTGCCAGTACATATATTTTATTGCAAAAATATATATAGTAATTATATGTTTTTTATGTTGTAACAAAACAAGTAATTTACCATGTTCTTGCTAGGAAATATCACCATTCTTAAGGTGGTTTTTATGTAAACTGAAAATATTGATAAAATCAAATGGAAGGTTACGGGGGTATATTTGTTTGGTGATTTGTGAATAACACGAAAGCTTCAAAACTTAACAAAACTCTTCTAAATTAGGCAGATGTAGTTGAACCATCAAGGAGGGCAGCTGCATTTGGTTTCATGACAGGAATTTTCTCTGCCTCACACACTTTGGGCAATGTATTCTCAAGGTTTCTGCCTGAGAAGTGGATTTTTGAGGTATCAATAGTTATATTAAGACTACTTTTAGGTGCATCACCATTTTAGTTATTTATTTTCTCTACTAATCACTTAGTCTGACAAGTTACTTTAATATGGTTTACTAGGCCTCAATTTCCTTGTTGATTTGTTCTATCCTCTACATGAAAATATATTTGGTTGAGACAGTTCAAAAAACTCTATGTACACCATCTCAGCATTTGTCGATGTCATCTTTGATTGCCAAGTTACCACGGAAGCGGTGGGAATCTATCAAGGAAAATATTTGCATAGTCAAAAACAGGTAAGCCTTGTATATAAAGCATTCAAACACTTGATTAGTTCGTATTTAAATAGCAGAGAATTCATGAATCATCAAATTCATCAAAAATCTATTAGGATTTGTTTTTTCCTTGCTCATGAGCAAGAAATCTTATTATACTTTTATGTTTCTATTTGTACCAACCTAAATAACGTTGTGCTTTAGAAAATATGTTCAATGTTGTTTTGCTAGTATCAACAATAACCCAATGATTTCCTAAAGAAAAGAAGGACAATTAGATGAAAATCTATAAAGTGTCATATGGATTATTATGAGGCATCTGTGTCAACATTTTTCCTATCAGAGTTCAAATTTTGTTCTGAATAAAACGACAACTGATAGATATAAAAGAAATGGAGTGTAGAGATGTTCCTGTCCTTCTGCATCTTGAAACTTCGATACAATGAGCATTGACCAGTTTTCAAATAAGCAAGAGCTTGCAATTTGCTCATTTTTTAGATAAAAGAATGTCTTAATTTCAGTCTCTGAATAAGTCATGCACTCAACCATGCATAGATAGGACTTAAAAATACTCCATTTAATTCTTGTTTTCTTCCTAAGAAATTGTTTCCAACCAATCGTCACTTATAATCTTTTAACTATTTTGCGTTAAGGTCTCTTGAGCTCCTAATCCACATTGATCTTTGGGTCTACATATAATTTTTCCCATTTCATGAGTTTGCACTTCTTATGATCATCACTTTGCTAGAAAAATCACAATTTGTAATAACTCGGCATTTTAAAAATTCCTCTAGAGATCTCAAAAAATAAAAATGTATAATTGGACTGACTAATCAATAATGACTTCGTGGAAAGCACTAATGCCATTTTGTTTTCTGAATTATGTTTTTGTATTTATAGTGAAACACTTAGGAGGATCTCATATGTTGCTTTCTTCCATAAATTGGGCATGATTGCGATTGGCGACGTCCTAATGGTGTATTTTTTGTCTTGCTTTTTTATGATGTAATGTTTAAAAGCTATAGTGCACCTCAATAGTCTTTTATTTTTCAGTATTACCTAAAGTCAGTATTCGGCTTTGACAAGGATCAGTTCTCAGAAATTCTAATGGTGGTAGGCGTTGGTTCGATCTGTTCTCAGGTATTCCTTGGAACTTTTAATTTGTACCAATTCAAATATATATGTAGCATGGCATATTGTCAAGGTAATTAAATGTGGCTTTTGTGCTAATGTTTACAAACTGTAGATTTTGGTCCTCCCATTTCTTAGCCACATAATTGGTGAAAAAGGCGTCTTATGCATTTCAATACTCGCCTCCATCGCTTATGTAAGTAGCAATTTATTTAACTGGGACTTTTTACGCTGTTTTTACTAATATCTGGTACACTAATTCAATATATTGCCCTTTTGGTTTCTAAAAAAAAAAATACAGGCGTTGCTTTATGGTGTTGCATGGGCTTCATGGGTACGTATGCTCTTATAAATCTACTTTAATTCTTTAACCTTTTTTGTTTTTTTCTGAAAAAACTGAAACTATTGTTATTCTGAGGAAAGGTACTGCATATTGATTGGCTTACTACTTACTATACTTACAGAAGTCTTGCATCTATTCTGCAGGTTCCATATTTGAGCTCTTCATTGGGTGTCATCTATGTTCTGGCCAAACCAGCAGTAAGTCAATCCTAGATATATTCATGGTGATGCTTACAATTTTTTATGGTTTAAAAGTTTACCTTAAGGAAGGAAGTATGTGAAATGTATTCAGAATCAAATCCATCATTCATATTTAAATGTATTCAGAATCAAATACATCATTCATATTTTAGTATATTCCAGTGATATTCATAAATTTCCTTACGAAAAAATATGCAATTCTGTAGATATATGCGATCATTTCTGGGGAAGTACTCTCAACTGATCAGGTATATATACAAACCAGATCTCCCCTGGATTTATTTGCCATTCAAACCTGAACTTTATCCTAATCATCTGTGTCATTTGTCATTGTTTTAATTTTCTTAGGGAAAAGCTCAAGGTTTTATTGCAACCGTGGAATCTGTAGCCATGTTGTTGGCACCTCTATATATGAGCCCACTGACCTGTAAGCAATCTCTTTCCTTGTTTCCATTTTTTAAAATACATAAAACACTGTGCAAAAAGCACATTCCATTTTGTACTTTTCTCTCATCATTTTCTCTCTACCTCTTTTTTTTCAGCTTACTTCATTTCACTGGAAGCTCCCTTCAATTGTAAGGGTTTCAGTTTTATTGTGGCTGGTTTTTTCTTGGTTAGTCCTTCTGTTCCTCTCATGGTGATACAAAATGACGATAAAATATGTTTTTGGTAACAGGAATCTAATATTAAGTGATTTTCCCGAATTCTAAATATTTTTACAGGCAATCTCCTTTTGTCTTGCTTGGACGCTTAATTCTGAAAGCAAGGACAAATGTAGGAAACGCGTTGATTCTGATGAAGAAGCGGTGCAAGCACCGCTACTGGTTGATCATCCCAAACCATGAGCCCCATGAAACTGAATAGAAGTACCACCAAGTTTTACATAGTGTTAGTATAACAGATTCTGTGTTTGTGTACATATCGGAAGTAAATGATAGAACTTGTCAAGTAATCCTGAGTTTTCCTGCTCACAAAGTTAGCTCCAGACTAGCAGTATGGACAAGTGAAATGGACATGGGTGCTTGCGTGGCAGTATGTAAATTGTGTTTATAGCACAGTTATATATAGTGTTGCATATATAGATGATACAAGTGGAAGCTATATATATCTTTTACGCGTTTGGTTTTAGCTCTCAACAAGCATGCATAAAGTTGTGTTTATATGGGAATAAAATTAAGGAGCACCTACTCGCTTGCAACCTCGAGTTCAGCTAGGGGGCATAACGAGCTTCAGTAGTTCAGTTCTTCCCCGGGAGCAACCGAGCTAGTGCAGCTTATCACCAGCCGGCCGGCGCAAAGAGTTCCATGTCAGCGCATCAGCTTTCTTTCTTTCCTTCTTTTTTTTATTATATTAGTAACAGCCTTTGCTAAAGCTGCAAGCGGTGATAATACTATGCTGTTAGCACGCGTTTCCAAGTCAAAAGTCTGTACCTTTTAAACAAAAAAGAAGAAGGAAAAAAACTCAAAAATAAGTACCTAAGCTGCAAAGGAAATAAAAACAAGAGCCCTGCTGGATTGAACTAGCTGAGGCGACCGGGGGCTTTGGCAGGGCTGGTCAGCACCAAACCTGGTGGCTTAAGGCACTGTTTGGATTGCATGGCAAAACTTTAACCTTATATTTTTAGCCCTTTTTTTGCCAAATAGATCCAAACAAATAGAGCAAATGGCTAAAATATGGGCTAATTTTTTTTTCCGCATTCAAGTCTGCAGTTTAGCCCTATGCATGGAGTCATTATGCCATTAAAATTAGCTTTATTAATCTGGAATTCTTCGAGGTTTGTGCTGAAAAATTCTATGAAAAGAAAGAGCCCACTGGAGCACTAGTTCGATTATGCAAGTCAAGAAGTTTACGATACTGATCAGACCCGTAGCAGCCCCGACAAGTCTCGGGAACACACCAATACAACGGCCCCGTTTGGTTTTTCAGTGCTGGAAGCCTAGAACTGTTTACAACTTTGATCACTAATTAAAGGTATTAAATAAAGGTATTTCACAAAACTAACTTCAGAACCCCTGCACTAGGAACCTTGAAGAATCTAATGAGGCCTTTGACCGCGTGATTAGAGCATGGTTACTGTAGCATCACTGTAGCTAATCATCGATTAATTAGGTTCATTAGATTCGTCGCGAAAAGTTACGCTCATCTTTGGAGAGGTTTTACAGATAGACTTCATTTAGTACTTCATGTAAGGAAGATTCCCTCCGTTCTGGATACTGTTTTCTATAAGTTCTAGGAAATCAAACGGGGCCGAGGACTAGAAAATAACTCGAGGCAAGTGCATGCCTTTTTTTTGTTTTTGAACATCGAGGCAAAAGTGTGTCTGAATCTGAATTTCAGCTCTTGGTCTCTTTGGCCCCGTTTGGTTTCCTAGCAATGCTAGGAAACAGTATCTAGCACGGAGAGAATCTTTCTTACATGGAGTACTAAATAAAGTCTATTTGCAAAACCTCTTCACGGATGAGCGTAGTTATTCGAGACGAATCTAATGAGCCTAATTAATCGATGATTAGCTACAGTGATGCTACAGTACCCATCCTCTAATCATCTTCTAATCATACGGTCAAAGGCCTCATTAGATTCTTCAGGGTTCCTAGTGCAGAAGTTCTGGAGTTAGTTTTGTAAAATACCTTTATTTAATACCTTTAATTAGTTGCTAGGAAACCAAACGGGGCCTTTGGTCTCTTGAAGGACTCACACACAGAGGTAAGACCGTAAGAGCTAGCTTGCACACCATTCGGAGGAGATAAGCTCAACTCTGCTTGGAAGAGCCAAGCTCATGCCATGGTACGTGACTCAAAACCACCTTTAATTCATGTGTCGCGAGCAGTGAAAACGTATTCGATCTCTGTGTAGTATTTTTTGTGGGAGGAAGCTCAGCAATGTACTTCAAAACGCACTATTTGTTTGGAACGGCTGAAATTAATGCTGCTGCTTTGGTTACCATTTCTTTGTTGCCTCAGTTGCTACCAGCAGGAGCTTCATTATCTTTAGTGAGTATACCAGTGCCTTTTTTTTCTCACTCTATTTTATATTGGGGTGTTTTTGTTTTGCCGGTAATCTTATACTAATTATAAACGAAGGTTCCTTTTAGAGCCTTCACGCTAATCTTTTTGAGCCTCTATATATTAATCAGTGGCGGAGTATGTTAAGACCAACCTGGGTCCTAGCCCTTGCTATGAACAAAGCTCTGAAGGAGCTAGGGAAGAGCCTATGCACTAGTTGAGAGGGTAGACATGTATATAAGCAACGCAAATTTACATCAGCTCAAGCAGGCATGAAGTAACTAGTAAATGAGAAAGTGTTTGAGTATACTAACTAAAATCTATCATAGCCAGAACATGTATATAAGCAATGCAAATTTACTTCATGCCTGCTTGAGCCCTTGAGTTGTGTAGCTAATAAGATTATGATGAAATCTCCCCTCCCCACCCTACCTCCGCCACGGATGTTAATCCTCATAAGACGTGTTGGAAAAATATAGACAAATCATTGAAGTTCTTGCAAAAATAGAAATGTCTGCTCATCAATCTACTAGAATCTAATCTCATAGCAATCGAAACTATTATATTTACATTTGTCTTTATAAAAATAGTACTCTAAAATAACCCAAAATCTATGTCTAATGTACCACATCTGCTATTACAACAAATACCATACATGAACCCGGTAACCTTCATGTGAACTAATCACCTATACCATTGTAAAGAGTTACTTAAAATAACCCACAAAATTTGATCAAAACTATCCACATACTCCATCTATCCTAGAATAAAGGGTATTCTGGATTTGTCCTAAGTCCAACTTTTGAAAGTTTGACCAAATTTATAGAGAAAAGTATTAACATTTAGCAAAATAAATAAGTAAAATATAAAAATATATTTCACAATGAATCTATTAATGCTCATTGGAAGTTATAAATGTTATTATTTTTTCTAAAAAATGGTCAAAGTTGATCTATTTTGACTTAAGACAAAACTAGAATGCCTTATTCTAGGACGGAGGGAGTACATCTTTATTAGAAATAACCAAAATAAAGTCCAAAGTATGAAGCAAGTGATATCTATGTATGCCAACAAATACATACCCACAAAGTACACAAATATATGATTCTAAATTATTCATTTCTACGATATTAGTACAAAAATTCTAACTGAGAATATATATGCATGAGGTGTGCCTTCATGTAGACCTCGTATGCATGTAGAAAGGAATCTATGAAAATACCAATTTATATGTCAGATATATAGCTCAAAATAAGGATTCAGTTAAACAATTAATTATGTGCTAGAAATATGATAAAAATAATGAGAAAGTATTTGAGTATACTAACTAAAATCTATCATAGACAGAACATGGAATAAAGATAGGTATGTATTCCCTCAACAACAAAAAAATCATCATAGAAAATGTTAGAAATATTAATAAAGGTGTGAAATGATCTATTTGCCCTATTTATATGCCATATTTACAAATACTCTCTCCGTCCAAAAAAAAATACAATTCTACAGTATCACGTTTTAGCAACTTACATTTGACCAATTATATATTAAAAAATTTCAATATTTATGATATAAAATAAATATTGTTAGATTAATTATAAAATATATTTTAAAAATAATTTTTAAAAGTCATAAATATGATTATAATTTGCTAGAATCTTGGTCAAACGTGAAACACTTTATATGCCACGCAACACGTAGTTGCATTCTTTTTAGGACCGAGGGAGTAATTGACTACCATGTGCATATGCACATACTAAGGGCCTGTTTAGATCCATCCAGCTAAGCTTTACCTGAGATGACTATTTGGATCCCTGGCTAAAAGTCGTCAGCCTACCACTCAATTAAAGTTTTGATTAGCTAAGTACTTCTAGCTAACCAGTTAAAGTTTAAATATAGATATTCTTTATTCCAAAATTCTCTGTAGCCAAAAGATGGAGAGCGAGAATGACTTCGTTACACTACTCACAACACATAGAGAACATTTTTAACTCAAATTACTCTTCAAATAATAATTTAAATAATAGTTTTTAGAAAGACCTCCAAAGATGTATTTTTCCATAAAAGAAACACAAAAAAAAGGGGGCGACAGCGGCGGCGCCCTCGCTCTCGCTGCCATCGCCCCTCCCCATGCCCTCCTCCTCACCTCGCCGCCGCCTGAGCATGGCACTGGAGCCCTGTGTGCCTGCTAGGACGGCGGTAGCGGGGTTCTCTTGTCGGCTACGGAGGGCCCGCTCCCGGTTCGGAGATGTAGCGCCGCCAAGCTTGGTGATGGGGGCGGCGGCGGCGGCTTGTTGGACCGGCAGATCCAGAGTCCTGGAGGCCAGATCCAGCGCTCCTAGGGCCCAATCTGCTCTGTTCTTCAGCGGGTGTGTGCTAGTGGGCACGGCATGCGGCAGTACGTGGTGGATGCTGGAGATGTTGAAGCTCATGCCATGGATCCATGGTATGTGACTCAAAACCACCTTTGTCTGTCGTAGTGAAAATGTATTCGATCTCTCTGTGTTTTTATTTTATTTTATTTTTTTTGTGAGAGGAAGCTCAGCAATGTACTGCAAAACGCACTAGTTTGTTTGGAACGGCTGAAATCAATGATGCTGCTTTGGTTTTCATTTCTTTTCCTGAGTTGCTACCAGCAGGAGCTCTCATAATCTTTAGCGACTATACCGGCCAGTGCTATTGTTTCTTCTTCATATTTTGTATTGTAGTGTTTTTGTTTTATCAATCTTACTATTACTAATTAAAGGCCCTTTTAGAGCCTTCATGCTAATCTTTCTAAGCCTCTACATTAATCCCATGGAACGTGTTAGAAAAAAGATAAATCATAGAAATTTTCGTACAAATCAGAAATCCGAACCATCAACCTAGGAGGATCTAATCTTCATAGCCATGGAGCTCTTATATTTGTTAAAAAAGTATTATGCACCTTGTCTTTATGAAAATTGTACTCTAAAGTAACCCAAAATCTAAATCTAAATCACCACCTCCTGCTATTACAAAAAGTAGCCTGAATGAATCTAGTAACCTTCATGTGAATTAATCAACTATGCCATTATACAGAGTAACCGCTAAGTGTGAATCAAATTATATTACTTGTGTCATTGTAAAACAAATACATGTCCATTTCTGCATTGTTAATATAGAAATTCTAACTAAGGGTATATATATGCATGAGCTGTGTCTTCATGTAGACCTCATATACATTTACGGAGGAATCTATGAGAGTACCAATTTATATATGTTAGACATGTAGCTCAAACTATGGATTCAATTAAACAATTATTTTTGTGCTCAAAATATGATAAATATGAATAAAAAAGTATAGAGTAATTACTAACTACAATCATATTTTGATGTACTTTAGGATATTTTTATAATGACATGTAGGTTATTTTCAATAATAGAAAATGTAGGTAATTAGATGCAGATTTAGGGGGTTACCTTAATTTTTTTGTGATGGCATAGGTGGGTAATTTAGATGAATATTAGGGGGTAAAATTTTTTATTTTTCATAATGACAGAAGTGGGTAATTTACCTATAGATTTTGGGTTACTTTAGACTATTTTTATAACGGCAGAGGTGGGTAATTCTCTTTAAAAAACATAATAGATCCTTAACCCTAAACCAGTCGGTTAAGAGAGACCTTAAGGAGTGGAATATCTCCAAGGAATTAGCTATGGATAGGAGCGCTTGGAGACTAGCAATCAACGTGCTTGAACCATGACATTTGTTTCCTTTTCTGTTTACCCTATCTTCTGTCTTGTGCCCTTTTTTGTGTTTTCTCTTATTCTTGTTTCTTTTGGGTTTCATCTCTAGCCTACCCCAACTTGCTTGGGACAAAAGTCTATGTTGTTGTCGTTGTTGTAATAGATCCTATAGGTATGATGATTACTGTCTATGGAACGATGGCTAGATGAATCTAATATTTGTCGGAATTTATAGAATTTATCTTTTTATCTTGTAAGGGTTAACACGAAGGCTTTAAAAGGAACCTCCCATTGGTAACAGTAAGATGAGTCCTTTTTTTCAATTTCTAATACCTATGACAATCAAAATTATAAGCCTGTATGTGAACAAGAGTTGATAGACTAGTATTACTAAATTATAAGACGTGTTATACAGAACATAGGAGAAAAGGTACAGCTTAGGATGTATACCCACGTAAGCATGTACTCCACAAAAGAAAATTAAACTATGGTACATTGACAGTTGATGAGAAGTGACTGGCATCACATGTAATTGTATTTATAACACATCGTTTTGTGTTAAGGTGTCTTATCGTCGCATGGGAAACATGGCGCTGCACTTGGGAAATGTAACATCCACAATCTCCTTGCATCATTTGAGTGATCTGTGGAAGAGACCAAGGGGGACAGTGCTCCGTATCCAGGCATTGGCAATTGTGGCCATCATCATCACTTTCTTCCTTGCTGCCTTTGGGTCATGCCGCCGCTGGTCCAATCGCTGGATAGTCCAGAAGGGCTTCTTTGCTGCTCAGGCATTATCTCTGTCTCTTGGGACCTACAGCATTGGTCTTATGCAATCTTCATCGGTGAAGAGTGAGATGTATCCAATATGGACCGTGTCCTTGTTCGCCCTCTTTGGATGCATTGATCCAGTCACCACCTACAACGGCCTTGACTACAAGGGGCCCCTCTCCAAGATGGCATATGGGATTTGCCTCAACTTTGGATATGTATTGCTAATGAGTATCTCAGCCAACTCCAGTGATATTAGTAGGACAGCCATAATCATGTTGTCTGCCATCAGTTTCATCATTGGTTTTCATAGGTCATTGGCGCTTGTGCAACAAAGCAGAATGCGAAACATGGTACAAAGATTAAGAAGGGATGATGATTGTTATAAGCAAATATCTGCTTTATGCAATGGTTCCCGCGACAAAGATTTTCTAAAAGAAATAGTAATCCCTAGAATTAAAGGGAATGGGGTTGCTATCACTTTGGCTGACATAGACGTGGTACTAAGGGAAAAGGAGATTGGGCTACGGTCGTGTTATGATGCGTGTGCTGCCTTGTTTCTATCTCTCAAGTTGCAAGATCATTTTCATGGGTTGGGCTATCGTCAGTCAGTTGAACACAGTACCCTGAATGAACTGTTTTCTAGCATTGACTACAACTCGGCCTTGAAGGTAATTGAGATTGAGTTGGCTTTCCTGTTCGATGTGTGTTTCACTGGGAACCCATTCTTTCAGTACTACCAAGCAAGAACTGCTAGTTTATGGGCATTAGCTTCATTCACTGGGATATGCTTTGTCGGGGTAGCAGCTGCCATTCCTGGGACAAGGACTAATAACCATTGTGCTGCTTCTGGTCCAGGTGGTTGCACCAACAACGTTGTGGACACCACGACTGGAGATCTTGTTATCACTTTTGTCATATTGGTGTCCCTGACTTTGTTGCAGTTGTTCCAATTGATTCGGTGCTGGACATCAAACTGGGCGCGAGTCACCCTTGCTTGCGCGTATGCCATAAAAGAGATGGAAACCTGGAGGCCACACTGGCCACGATGGTGGTTGAGATTGAGAGCGATTGTCGCTACCAGCACTAATTGGTTTGATAAG